>JABASD010001859.1:0-33180 GCA_019776165.1 Pogonognathellus flavescens
GGAGATCCCTCATTTTTCCGTTGTGCAGGTAGCGAATACTACTGTCAAAGTCTCTAAATTAATTTTGCATTGCATAATTACTATTACATTATTGTACATATTAATAATCTACATACATTGCATTATTAAATGATAAACAAGTATTAAATTTGCTTTTCAGTTCAAATAAGTCCTGCAGTCAGCAAAACTATCTATGTATTTGACATATTTATTCTTACATACTGGCACGCTTAAACAAGGAGTAACAAGAAGTTTTAGTATAGGTCAATATTATTTGCATAGGAAGACAGCAGGCGTAAATGATAATTTTGCGTGCCAATATCGTTTGTACATCACATACCGGTATGTTTACACTCTTTTTGTAGTATTAACTATTCCTTGCTCTTAAGATAATAAGCTTTTATTCAGAGATTCTTTTTGACATGTTATTTTGGTTGGATTTTAGATAAGAGTATTAACATAACTTGGGACTTGTGATCGCGTTATATCGTATACGGTTTCATCTACAATGGAAATGGAACATACTTCTGAAGAAAATAACCCAAACTTCCATGAGGGCGATAAAGTGACTTTCAGTTATGCCAGCAACACGTATGAAGGAACGATAGTACCGATTCGTACTACCACAGGTTATGAAGGAAACGCAGATCCGTCTTTGCATCACCATGGACTGTGGGTTCGTTTGGTAAGAGATATATGTAAGAAATATTACAATATTTGTGTTACCTATTTTAATTTATGTACAAATAATTTGTTAATTTTCATGCTGAATGTATGTGCACACATTGCAGTGTGTTATTTTATTATTATAGATCTGAAAGATATATTATTATCTCTTTAGACAGACCTTAACTATAAATTACGTGTACACTAGTGTATTGTATACTGATCAAAGGTATAGCCTTGTTATAGTTGTCAAATATTTACATAGTAGGTTTTGTTCCACAGAACACTGTGGACATTGAGCGTCTTGTTTTTCCCGAGGATATTGCGACAAAGTATGAAAAGTATGAATACGATTTACAATGTCTACTTGATTCCGAGAAATCAATTGAAATTAAAAGTTAATAGTTGTAACCAATCTGTTGACACTGGAGAATCAGTGGAGAACCTTGAAAGTACTGCAACATCTCACCAATCTTCAGAAGCAGAAAACAATTCTGCTGGTAGGCTTTTTTAAAGTTGACAGCAATCGTAAAACCAATTTAAATACTTACCTACATAATACGTATTTATACACATTAGTACATGATAACAAATCTTAAATAAACTACTAATTTATTGTCTTTTACAGCTGAACAGGAAAATACCGCTACAATTGGGAAGGTATGCGCATGAAATACTTATGTTAATATAACCATAGTTAAGGTTTGAATAAACTTATAAATAATCTTCATTTTCTATGATTCATGCTATAATGTCTGTACTATCTTATAATAATTTATCAATTTTAATTATTATTAGTATCTATTTAATTACATATACGAATCATACATTTTCAGAACACTTCGGATGAAACGGTAGAATTGTTAAATAGCCAGGAAGGTGTTCCCGAATCGGATCAATTTGCAGAAAAAGGGAATAATTCTATTGGTATGCTATTTTACTTCATATTACTCTAATGTAGTTGTAATAATACATTACATTTATTGTTAAACCAATAATAAATTGGTATTACATATACATGAAATGTTTAACATGTAAAAATGATTTATGAATTAAGCAAAATTGATTTTGTTTTTACTAATTTTCTAAAATGCCTAAAATGATTAATTTTCTTTAAGTTGAGCAGGAAAGGACAACGAGTCCAACGACGGAAAGAGATAAGGTGTGTTAAATTAGTGTTCGAAGTGCATATATTATTTGTTATATAAAACTATATAGTCTTCTTTGTTGATGACAATTACTAATTATTTTAATTAAACGGTTGTATTTGCAGAACACAAAACCCAGCGAAGGATTATTTTCCGAAAAGTATACTGTCGCTACCAATCAGCCTTTAAAAGAAGACTTTTCAAGAAATACAGCAGAGCCTTTAGCTGAGATTAACTGTGCAATATCAAGTGCTCAGAAATGTTCTAATAGTTTGAATAAGAATATAGATATCAAGGTTGACATTGACACCGGATGGACAGACGAAATGGCTTCAAATGGCTACTATCTTCGGAGTCAAAAGTCAAGCACAGTTTCTGTCGAAATGGGTGAGGATGTGGCAAGAATTACTCGGTCTTCAAGTAATGGTGTAACCATGTATGATAATCGTTTTGGGAATAGTGATTATAGTTCCCCAAGCAGTACCCCAGCAGCTACATGTAAATTGTTTTTCATAATTCTTCTAAGTCATTTTTTATAGTTTATTTAAACGAGTAGTCATAAATTATAGATGCTGACAAGGCTAAGACGGGGATTGTAAAACAAGATGGAGGAGAATCAACCTTACATAGAATGACAAATTCTTTAAGAAGTATATTCAATATTGGATCTAATAATGAGCCTGCTTTGCCCCATACTACTGAAAGATCTAAAAAATCGGAAACCAACCTGCCGAAAGTGAAAGTCGAGCCATGTCTCAATCAGCAAACCGGTCAAGCAGATAATGAAGTCACTACCATGAATTGTCGTAAGTGGATAAAATTGTAACTATTTTACTAAATATAACAAATATGTTCAGAAATTCTGTACATCAGCATGATATCTCACCGTAGGTTTTAAAGTGAATGAGCAGAGATTGCAAATCGGGACACTTTTAGCTATACGAAAACTTAATAAAAAAGGTGATATATTCGAAGCACTTGGAACAGTAAAGCAATTTGTAAATGGAAACGAAGTGATGGTTTGCATTTTACTGGCAAGTGTTTATATAAAAGCATCTAATACCATTTTCTACAAATTAGATTACAATTTCATACGATATTTCACGCTGTATGAAATAATAGTGCTAAACTTTTACACGTTCATCTGAAAAGGAGGAGAGGTCGGGCGGAAACTTTTCTGGTGTATATCAAGGCAAAAAGATTTTTGAATGTGGAAAAAACTGTGGGGTAATCGTTCCTGTCAGCCATTTTTATCAAGAGAATTCCTTTTTCCATATCTTACATAGTGGAGATGAAAATGAAACGGATGTACCAATGGACATTTTTCCAGCAGATCCACTGACTAATAAATTGGCTTCCCCCATTTCTATTCATGAACTGAAGAAAAAAACCGGTGAGATAATCAATATTACATACATCAAAAAATAATCCATACAAAAAATATTGTTCAATTCGTTATATAGACCTGACGATTGTCATGTTTCAATTGCAGTTTTTTAATTTATAAAGGTGTACAAAGAGGAATTCAAGGAAAGAAAAATTCTTGTTATATTGACACCATTTTGTTCAGCTTGTTTGCTCTCTCAGATAACTTCGACTACATATTAGAACCAAATGAAGAGGACAGTAAAAATAGTTTAGCTGGTGAGGTGAAAAAAATTATTAGCGAGCAGATTGTAAATCCTTTGAGAACACGTTTACTTTGTCCTTCAAAAGCCGTAACTAATCTTAGATCAGCTATGGAAAGCTTAAGCCCAAAAATTGTTTACGCTTACATGGGTACGCAAATAATTCATGATCCCCGTTAACGAACATTCGCAAAATACTTTATTGTTTCAATTAAAATGGTTTCTGAAAATAATGTTATTTTAATACTTAGATGCTGAAGAATTTCTATTTTTGCTGTTCGAAAATTGTCTTCATCTGGACAGTTTTATTCATTTTCAAGAATCAAGTGATTATCTCCATCAGATATTTATTGATGACGAACTCAATTTTCTGCCTCCAAGGTTCACAACTACACAGCTCTTACTGGAGATGAGCATGTGTCGGAGTGATATTGAGTTTAAGACTATTCCTCAACCAGCATTGATACTTGCAATGCCTCGCTGCGATGGACAATTGAAACACTTCGACAAAATTATCCCAAATCGCCAAATTGATGTATCGCTGCTAATGTCTTCTGGTAAGGGCAAATTTTTGAGCACATAGTACAGTATAATGTACATGGACTTACTTTCGTTAACGTAAATTTTACTGATGAATTCTATTAAGTTCCATACTCTATAAACTCATGCAGTGATTGTTTTTTCATCCTAGCTCCTGTTGAGTGCTGTGTATGCCAAGCAAGAGCATTCTACAAATGTAAAAGCTGCTTTTCGTTAATGAAAGATGATCCAGGAATAAAGTCAACCTTCTTTTGTCATAATTGTCGAACATTGGTTCACGCTCATGAATCCCGCATGAATCATAAGATTGAAAAAGTTGAGCACAGAATGGAATTCCCCAAAGAAAATCTGAACTTATTAGCTGTACTTTGTATCAAGTCTCACCACTATGTGTGCTTTGTGAGATGTGAGCAACCAGAAGGAACAGAATGGGTTTTCTTTGATTCAGATCCGGCCAGTGGAAAACCAATGGTAAAGTACCTACCGAAAAATTATTAGTACTTAGTAAATCTATAGAATAGTACCTAATCAAAGATAGAATTCGAAAAATTGACGTATTATTTTTGATGAATATACAGGTTGCTGTGTTGGAAGGTTTCGAAGAGAAATTGATCGCATTGGAAAAAAATCAAAATATATCTGTAAAGGAAATGGAAGATCTCCCAGCCATGATGAAAAGGATGCTGTCGGATATTTATATTTGTATTTATGTACAGCCAAAAGAAGATGAAGATTTGTAACTTGTGAGCATTTATATTAGTTCTCATTTTTTGTTCATTTAATTTGCAATTAATCATTTCATGCATGAATTACAGCAGCTAGTCGTAAGTTAGAATTCAGTAACTACGTGAATCGAAATAATCAATTTTAGTTTGAGCGTCAATGTACATACATACTAGCACTAGTTATAATAAATTAAATCTTAATTGCAATAGGCTTTTTCTATGATTTTCATATTATATTACATAATCCTTTTTAAAATTGTAGTTAAAGAAGTACAGTTATAAACATTGCAAGTCAGTTTACAAATTCCATAGAAAAATTACTAGTACCTACAATGAAAGTGTTTAGGAGATCTTGCTTGTGGTGAATCTACACTTTTCGTTAAATAGACCAATTACTAAGAGGCTACAATATATTGTTGTCCGTACCACGGTTGTCGATACCAAAAAAATCTTTGTACAGAATCAACTCTCTAACAGCTACCATCCGTCCATAGTTGATATCACAGGTAAATATTTTTTGTCCATTCACTTCCCCAGATGAGTTTCCGATACGATTAATCTGTATGATATGAAAAGCGTACTTAATGAACAAGTGTATTTTAGTATAAAATGAGTGAATTGAATGCAAATAAATAAAATGAACTTACAAATTTAACACCAGCAAAGATCACTCCACTTATTTTTCCTATCCATAAAACAGAACCAATTTCGTTGTCCAGTTCACGTATCCATACAACAATATCTCCCGTGGTCAGTCCTCCAGTTGTCACTTCTGGTTATGAAAACAAACTCTCCTAATTCATCCATTTACCGTTTCGTTAATTATTAGTTTCATTCAATACTTTTGTACACACACCTGCAGCCTCGATTTCTTGTGGATTTGGAACAATAGCGTTTAAATTTGTCCGTTCGGTCAGCACTAGAGAGATATCAGCACTGGATTCATAAGTTGTGTCATGTAGGGAAGATTCATCAAGAGAATTACTAGATTGCTCCATAAGATGCATACCATTCATCCTCTCTGCAATTTCTAGATTTAGCACTGGTTCCGCTGGTACTTGTTGAAGATTACTCACTGTAACTAAAAATACGCCGTAAATTGGGTTAGCTATGTAACATTGTTACCGTTCCTGATATAAACATGCGTGTGAGAAGCAATTAGTTTAATATGTACACACACTCGGCAAATATTATTACCTTTCAGCTCTTCAAGCTCAAACTCCAGAACATCTTTTTGACTACTGAGGTTTTCATTTATTTCCTTCAATTCCAGTAATTCAGAGTCAGAATTTATTTTGCCAGCTTCCATTTGTGTAATGGTTTTTTTTAACGCTTTTATTTCTTCGTTTAAAGCGGCCCTAAAACAAATACATGATACATGTAACCTATGCAAATACGCGTGATTTTTTCTTTCTCATCGCTATCATCACGAGTAAATTTTATAAAAAAACTCACTGACTGTAACTTTAATTTTAAATTTTAAGTACAACACATGTATAAGCGTTAGTTTACTTTGTTTTGATGTTATTGTTGTGTAATAAATTAAAGCTTTCATTGCCATCCTCAGTAAGGAAGATGCGGATACATCCAGTCAAATTCGCCTGACGCGAGCAAGAAGGACAGGTCGTCTGAGTACGCCTAGTTGAAACAAAAAAGTGACGTATGTATACTTCAGTGTTTATTCTTAACATAGCTCTTTCATATGAAAATTGAAAATCATCATAATATCATCACTGATTTAAGAAACAACATGAGTTTTCAACTATAAATATTGTATTAATTTCCTTACAATAATTGCTGGCGAGGATCGTAGCTTTCCCGTTGTTTTTTTGTTTGAGCTGCGAACCAATCCTTTAGACAATGCCGGTGAAAAACATGCCCACATTGGGTACTATTTATTTGTACGTATTCCAAACTATTAGGGCCACTCGTTACTGCTGGATCCCTAAAGGCTAAGTTTTCTTCACAAATCACACAAACGAAAGACATTTTTCTCTAATCTCACACACAAATACAATTCTATTTTAAAATTAAAGCTATGTATATAACCCGGCTAGTTGCAATCTTTACAGTTTTAATCGAATTTAAAAAAACAAGCTTCACGTACTGTAGAATGGAAAATGAATCGAGTAAGCAAACAAAATTGTATGTCAATTATCTCTGTTTATTGTACAGGAGACATGGTGAGTTAAATAAGTGAGTTTCTGGGACTTATTTAGTAGAATTAAAATCACATAGACGTTCCAATGCAATTCAATGCATGTAGTCTACAAAACAATCACACGAACAACTGCACACACAACAGAAGCGAAAAGGAATTTGTTTAGTGATCGAACCACTGCACTGCTATCTTATCAATGAAAAACAAATGCCTCTACGACAAACTATCAAGTACCAGCAACCGTCTCAACGTAAAAAGATGTAAGATACATAATATATAAAATGTGGACAATTAATGTCTGCCTATGGATCGTAAATACTATATATACGTTATAATATAATATGTACAGATATATATACCTAAGTATGCTTTACATAAAACATTTGTTTGTAAGTTGAGACCACGATCAAGAGTGATTCACTAATGCATGATTTTAAGTTGCATTTAACGACAGTTTCATGTAGGTATGTATTTGTTGGCGGAAGACAGTAAATGTTGAACTAACTGAACTGCCAAGGAGTTGGGGTGCTATCACAAGGAATGAACTATGTAGCTGTAATGTAAATATACAGATAGATAGCAAAGAATTCTTGTAAGAGATATAATAATATTATATAGCTTGTTTGTTAAAAGTTTATACTCTAGATAGATATACAGTATTAGACTATATGCCTGTTGTATGTATGTTAGTTTTAATTGGCTCTACTGGCTTACCTTAGTGAGTGTTATTGTATTATTTTTTATATACATTTCAATTCCAGTTGGTTGCTAGATATTTGTATGTAATTCCTAACATCAGTATGTGATTGATGATCTGTTTTTGTGTGTCGTTTGCGTAAGTATGCAAAATATTATTACCTACATAACTGAATGTAAATACGGATAGTATGCAACATTACCTAAATATACAATCCTATGAATTTCTTGTATTGTGAGAGGTAATTAGAAAAAATTTAGATAGTAGTTCATTGTAGTTTTTCATGAAAATAAGTCATTAAATAGCATTAATTCTTTAACATAAAGAAAACGACCATGGTTAGGTCGACAAGAGAAATATTGTCTTCCATTCAGCTCTCCATTATTATTTCCAGTAGGTTCATCCTATAAATTTAAAGATTAAGTAGGTAATGTACATGTGAAAGGAAAGTATCTCCATAAAATTCATATTTTGGTTTAATATACTTTAAGCAATATATAGAAATGCTTACAAACTCCACTCCAGCTACTATGGAATCATTGAATTTCCCAAGCCATCTAACATGACCAAAGTCACATTCGTCATCCTTGAACTCACCACCACCCATCCATACTACCCGGTCGTTAATTTTCAATCCTCCTAGCGTTTCAGCTGTATGTACACCAGAAAAATCACAGGGTCATTAAAATAATGACTCATACAAACTTTATGAAAATGCAATGCGATAGTTTTTTTCTTAAGCTATAAGATATTGTTATTGTGCACGTGCAGACACATACACAAATTAAACCACGTATTAGGACAGAGAGAAAAATTTGCTTACTCATGTCTTCAATTTTATTCTCTGTTAACTCGAGGGACTCGCCTAGTAAAATAATAAAACACACACAATCAATGCCAGACTTACTTTTACAGCTTTTAAACATGGACATGGAAGGAAAAATATTCTTACCACTAGCCTTATCCGTATCATTGTCTAAAAGTAGATCTATCATTTCCACTAATAAGTCATCGGCCTTTTCTAACAGTTCTTCACCTTTGGTAACATTAAGACTCAATTTCTTCAGCAGTACTGAAGCTGCATGGACTCTAGTAATATTCACACAGTCACAACAGTCAAATTACTAATATAATATAATTCTTACTCTACTATCTCAAGGTTTGTACTAGTCTAGTATAAACCTTGCTACTATCTGTATCTATTATGAATCAGCATAAATAAACAAAAAAAATTACGAAGGATTATTTTCTCCATTGCTAGTAATTGTGCTGGAAGTGCCATTTTCGGCAGATTTGGCATTTTCCTTTAGCTCGTAAATTCTCGTAAATTCATTTACGTCGAGGCGACTTTTACATTGTGGACATTTTAACCTATAGAGGTAAATGTAATTATAGCCAGAGGTATGAATGTGCTTTACGTATTATAGGAATGAGATAACTGATTATAGTAAAGTGTTTATAAAGGTTACCTGTTTTCTGATTTTAGTAACCATTTTCTTATACATAGATTATGGAATAAATGTCCACATTTCGTAGATATAATTTGATTCCTTGTGCTTATAGCTGCTTCTTGAGGAACTTTAAGAACATCTGAACAGACTATACAATTCAATGACATTTCCACTTCGTTTGTATGACAGATGAATAAATTTTCTCTTTAATTATAGTAAGCTTCTTGTTGAATTGAATGATTTCGAAAAATTAACCCTGCATTCTTGTTTTGATTTTGCTGTTATGTGAGATATGTAAGTGAAGTAAGTTTAAATGCAAATCGAACAAGTTATAAACGCAGAACTCGTGAGCTCAAAATGGGTTTGATTTGATAAACAATACAACAGCAGTTTTGGATAATGATAAGAGAACATTCATTTCGGTCTGGAGATTTACATATCAACATAGATAAACTGTATGTATCTTTACTACCTAAAATAAATGCAGCATATATGCACGTATAAGGCACGTATTGGAATTGATATTACTAAACCATAACGAATAGATGAGTGCATAGAAAATGGACGTTACTTTGATGACATAACAAACCATGGCATACATTTCAATCGCTTAAGTGATGTAACATGTATTTCGAGTAGAAATGCCTCAAATGTCAAAACAATGCAAACATCAAGATCAAACTAACTTATACCTAAGTTATTATCTAATGTCCGCGTATAGGGAAAGAAAAGAACAATTTTAAAATCATTTTGAGATAACTAAGTTAACAGACTAGGCATTTTGAGAAAACAACTAATTGTTACATATTTACAATACATATTAGCAATATATGAAAAAGTAGAGTATTTGAAAAAATTGGATTGTAAGTTTTCATGATAATTATTAATATTATTAAGGATTATAATTCAAATACAGAAGTTAGAATATTATTCCACACCTTTTTGAATGCATTTCGACGTGTATTACATATAATTTTACAGTTAAACATCCACCAGGGGCCAGGGACTCAACAGATGCCATTTTTCAGATGCAAGACTAATTAGTAATATGTACTATTAGGTACACCAAAATATATTAATAAAGCATATTGAAAAATATCAATATGTTAATCATTAACTTAGTGTGTGAATAGAAATAGAGTTTGATGCAGCAATTCTATTTTTGAATAAGCATTTTCTTCAACGATTCGCATCATTTTTCAACACCGTCATAGCCGAAACAATCCAAATATAAAACCAACTCTCCGATTGGAATCATTTTGCAATACTTGCTGTCATAATCACGTAAGTAAACTGCTTCTTTTGATGAATCTCCTATAGGACTAATCTGTGAGCATATTAAAAAGGATGTTTCAATATGATAATAAATGCATTATGTTATTACTTTAGGATTGAGACAAATTAAATAGACTTACGAATTTAACGCAAGCATGGATAATTCCGTTTATCGTTCCTATCCATATTACTGAACCGATTTCTTTGTTGTCTCCACCCTCCAGAAACCATACCACAATATCCCCCTTACTCAGTCCTTTCACTGATGTTTCTACTTATTTTAAATAAAATACGTGCTTAAGATATTATTATGAAAATCGGGATTTGATGCTAAATAAGCATTTAGTTTTGCGTGAAACTACAAACCTATAGATTTCGTTTGTTGCTGCGATGCTGAAACAAATGGATTGCGGACACCTGTGGTGGATTTATTTGTTAATGATATTGAAGAAGGAAGTTTACACAAATCAGGAACTTGAGGAGTGTTTCCCCTGGAAGTCTGAATATTCCCATTCTGCAAGCTATACCATGCAGCATGTAAAAAAATCCGTTATTAAATGTACACTGTAAGGTATATCATTCATTGCTATACGAAAATTAATTTGAAGTTCAGTGACTATATTTTTATGAAAATAATGAAGAGGTTGCCGGTTGCAGGAAACAATGATTTCAAGCTTTCAAAGTCAATTTACTTTTTGTTAGGGTTAGTCAATTCAGTATCCTCAGTAGGGAAGACTACTTTGCAGTCTCTAGGGCTTATTTCCCGTTGACAGATGGGACATGATTTTGGGCTGCAAAAATTAATTCAAATCGTCAAAAATACTTTTCTACCTTGTCATTTATTAAAATATTTTTTCACTCCGTTTTGATGAACTTATTTATCCTGAGAAGGCTGATTATTCATTTACCTAATTAGCTATAACTTTAGTAATTTATCATTAAAGTAATAAAAATGGCAACTTTACGTACATCCATTCTTTCGTATTTGAATTATTCTGCTTTATCTTCTCAAACCACTGTTGTATACATTCACCGTGAAATACATGTCCACATTTGGTAGAGGTAATTTTCCCATACTTGCAACTTTTTGAATTAGGTTTTGGGTCATATACCAAACTCTCCATACAAATGCTACAAATGTAAGACATTCTGAAATTATTAATATTTTACATCGACCTAAAGGGGTGTTCAGCAATTGTAGCTCTAGAGTTTTGGTCTTGGAGAATCCTAGAGAAGTGTTTGAAGTGAAACCTAATGATAGTTCCACATTGCACAGGTTACTATAAACATCTATAAAATTACAATGCATGTGTCATGTTTCAATTAATTGTCAATTGTGACCCTTGTTGATATCATCGTCGGCTTAGCAATTGATGGAAATGAGAGAATCATCGGTTAGTTTATTTTTCAATTTCTGTCATACAATTTTACGACAGCCGTATTTAAGCCGACTCTGTTTCACATTATGTTGCACACGTCAAGATCAAGTATTATATTATTATTTCTCATTGAATCATTTTGGATTGGAGAATTTGTTTTATTCTGCTTTGATTTTTATACAGAGAAATGAAATTCACAATTACACTACATAACCTGATAGTTCAAATCTGTTTCAATTTCGGGATAATGCATGACACCTTATATAAAGGAAGATTTTGCAACCTTTTTCATTGAACCTGTTTAGTATTTAGGATTTCATATAATAGATATAAATTAGCTTAATTATAATTGTAAATTATAATTGCAAAGACTGTGTTGCAAAATATTCCCATAAAATGTGTTCCATTTCCAGTAAACACTGGTAGAAATATTATATCGCTTACAGTCACAGTAATAAGTACTTACTGAAAAATTGAAAAACAATAACAAAATAAAAAGTTTAGCAATTAAAAGCTTGAATATGTGTGTGTATATTATGTACTCCCATAAGGGACAAGGGAGTATATAATTTAAGTTAGATTGACAAAATTATGGTATAAAAGAATAATTATTGAGGGCCTATTCTAAGACTGTATTTTCTACTTTCTCCACTTTATATCGTGTGTCGAATTCTTTCATTATGCTAAACGAAAATGGGTTCTCTTCTACTTTTCATTATTCTGCAAAACAAGTTGTTTCCAATTGTACTTTTCATTTCCATGAGTTTTTCCATAAGTGAAGAATATTTTGAAAAAACGTTTTGCATTGTCGATTCTGTCGCAGGTAGAATTTGAGAGTTTTCACAGTTTCTGAAATCGTTCTCCGATATTTTAGCATCTTTGATGCTAGTTTTATGAGACTCCATCATTTGTAGTAAGCTAATAATTGTGTGATGTCTAATTTTAACATCATGTTCTGTTTCACACGTTCTTTTATCCAGGGCACTGAAAATTCATACAGATAGATTTAAGATTCATTTTCATTAAGTTTCTGTATTTTTAAAATCCTGTTTCAGAAAAAAATTATCTTTACTTTAGTCTATTCCCTATGTCTTCAAAAAGGAAACTACTTTCTTCGACAAAACTCTCAATTTCAGAGCAACGAATTAATGCAATTTCCAATGTGACAAATCTGTCGCTAGTTTTTAGGTGGACATCACAAAAATCTCTTTCTAATTCCTTTGCGGATCTTTCAGTCAAATTCTTCTCTAGAGGGGTAACTTGCTGGTAATTAACAAGGCATTTGGCTGTCTGCAATATAAATTATGTACAAAATGAAATGGACTCTATATACTTGTTATATATTAATAACCCAATATTTCTATTTCGAATGAAGTGAATAAGTTACTGCATTTCATACCTGTGACAATCTCTCAACAATCCCTCCCTGTGTTTCCAACTTATTCATAAAGAATTTAATTTCGGCGATTTGTTGCATAATAGATTTTACATCACTGACAATTGTTTCCGAAAGCAATTTATTGGATTTCGATGTCATTTTTTTGAGCCAACTAGTAGTTCTGTTTCGGGATGTTAGAAACTCTCTTCTTGTACTGAGATAGGCTTTATTGTTGATATCGCTCGTTCGATTCATCGTAAATGAACGATGATTAGATTCAAGACTTTCTAGATGAGAAGGCTGATATTCCTTTACCTAATTAGCTATAGCTTTAGTATAATTTATCATTAAAGTAATAAAATGAAAATAGATTAATAATCAATTTGTGTAATAACTGCAGCTCTTTATTTCATATCCTTACCTTCAATGGTTCTGTCATTCCATTTGTTTTTATTAATTTCCTATAGTAATCATTGAGACCATTGCCATTTTTATCGTTTGTGATAAGACTATCATAGTCCGATTGACCAGAATGGCTTGAACAGCTTGACAATGGCAAACTCAAACTGTAATATTCTTCTGTTTGCGTCGTGAGAGGTTCGACATTATTATTCTGTAAAATAAAATAAAAATAAAGTTACATGCAACTAGTAAACACAATCTTACATGATATATTATATATTATGCAAGTGCAAATAATTGTTAACCAATAAATACGCAGCATGTTAAATGCGTATTAGTTTTATTGTGTTGTTGTTTTTCATACTGTAACCCATTCCATAACAATAATTTTCATGCAGCATTCATATGCATACAATTAAAATCTCACCATAATATACGTTGCAGGTTTATTTATAACCAGTGATGATGGTGTAGTATTTGAACTCTTAGAATGTAAGTGAGAGTAAACAAAATTGGCTCCTAAAATAATAACATAATATAATTATAATGACAAATCGTAATGTCAATACGGTAGCATTGCTTTTTTGCATCAGACTTTGTATATGAATACCTATTGAATCGATTTGCGGAGCGTTTTCATATCCCATTCCTATGATTTCAGCCATCGAAATGAGATTCGACAATTTTGTCTTTAATTCTCGATTTTCTTCCCTCAGCACGGCACTGAAATAACAAAACAAATTCCATGGACTGCCAATCTAAAAATGAACTTGTTTGTAAGAGAATGATAATCTTGCATAATACATAATACTACATATACATCTATGCAAAAATAAATATTAGGTACATGATGTCGCCAATGATTTCATCATCAACAAAGTCATATTCATCTTCATTTGATTCATTTGCTACCGGATAAATATAAAAGAATGAATTCTCCGTTTGGAAGAGTTTGAAACAAGCCGGACATCGTGAATTTCTAAACAGACATAAATCACATTTCAACTCCCAATTCCCAAATGGTAAACTGCAAGATTGTAACTTTATGTATAGGTAAGTATGTGCTGTACTGTTAGTGCATTAAATATTTGTCATAAAATACGTATGTAAACAATAATCAATACAAATAATAGTCTTATGAAAATACACAAACTACCTGTGTTCAAAATTAATATTTATTCTAGAGAAAGAACACGAACTTACTGTTTCCTGTCCATGTAGCTTAGAAAGCATTTTTCATGGAATAAATGGCCACACGCAGTAGTAAGTAATTTTTCATTTCCTGGTTCAACCGTTAGCTCACCACGACACAAAACACAAACAAACCCCATGCTGGTAAAAAATATAAACAGTTAGTTTTGCTTACTTAATTGTGAAATTAAAGGTAAATTGTAGATTGCTAGTCAATTAAATGCAGACACGTAATGTTAGTCCTTGTTTCTGATATAAAAACATAAAATTATCATTCTACCCATCATTCATAGCATGGCATGGCATTGCAGTTCCCTTATCAATTCAAATTATTACGTGACAATGATGAGAAACAATTATGATTGTAAAAAGTTTTAATGAGAGCTGCGGCCGCTGGAAATAAAACACTTGAGGTAGTCAACCTTGTAATGCAAATATAATTTGCCAATGAAGCTGGAATTTATTTTTCTGATAAAAGTGATAAGAAATAAGAGCAGATTAGTAATCTGACAGATCGAAATGCAAATGAATGTTAATAAATGTATATGGCTATATTTATTACATTTTACAAAATGAAACCCTTGATCACGTTGCATATTGGTATTAAATTTTTATTTTTAGTTTTCAATGTGTTTGTGTTACATTGTAAAATTACAGTTAAAATTGAATCATATGAAAGCGCATGAATGATGAAGTTTAGAGATGGCAATAATATTGTAGGAGAGATCGTATGCGTAGATTATGAATGAAAAATATTATTGTTAAAACTAATTAAAATGTTTTCCTCGCTCGACGACGCAATTCTGTTGCTCTTTCCAATAACGATTTCCATTTGCACTGGAGACTCTAATAGAATCGATAACAAAAATCAATAAACAATCAATCAATATTATTTGTTTATTATCTTTCTGACGCTTGTTTATATATGAAATGACTCACTTCGATTTTGTCATCCAATACTGATGAGTCAAAAATTGAAACTCTCAACTCCTTTGCAGAATTCAATATTTTCACGAGTTCCTGTCTCTTTTCCTCTTTCTCTTGTAAAAGATGTAGCAGTTTGCCATCTCCGTCATGCTCATTTGAATGTGCCGTAGTCATTTTGCTCATGTAGTAATCATACCATTCTTCAAACTGCGTAGTGTACGAGACAAACTGCTTATAAAGGATTTTTGTCTTATTAAGTATGGAGAATTTAATTTCCAAATCTTCCAAGAGTTGATTATGTCCAGAAATAATTTCCTTTGTAGAATTTTCGAATTTTTCAGTCCCTGTTCCATATTTCCGAAATTCATTTATTGCTACAAATAGTTCCGAGTAGGACAATTCTCCCTTTTTTTGAGTGAGGAAAGAATTTTGGATACTAGCCAATTCATCAATCAGTTCAGACAATTGGTATTCGTTCATTATTAAATTCTTCCCCATGTTTCTAGAAAATAATCAGGTTTAATTAAGACTGAGATACAAAATCATTTGCTAATAAGCCCAAAGCATTAAAATGCGAATGGTAGAATTTGTACCTCAGTTGGCTTTTGGTATCACATAGAGATTTCAAACGGGCATTGATGAGATCTTCACATTTTTGAGCACTGAAAAACGCCATAGTTAAATTGGTTATTAGACAAGAAGCAGCGGATTCAACGTGGGCATAATTCTCATTCACTTCTTCCAACTTTTGATCAATTTCACATTTTTCATAAAGCGGGACACTCAGACTTTCCGATAATATTTTTGAAATCTAAAAAGCATGTAACTTTAATTCTTAGTCGGAAATATTATTACTAATTACTACTTAGTAATTCTATAAAAGTTATAACATTGTCATTATATGTAACTTACTTCTTTCAATTCTAAAAATAAAGATTTATTGTCCAAAATGTCTTTCTCGTAACTTTTAGCTCTTTCCACTTGTTCACTTATAGTGGCCGTATCTCCAACGATGTTTTCTGACACTATTTTTCCAATTTTAGGGACAATAGTATCAAACCATAAATCCACAGCCATTACAAGGGATTGATACTTTTCTCTTGTTTTCTCCAGCATTTGCCTTTCACTATTGATATTGGGTGTTTCATTTTGTAAAGACGAAAGTTCAATGCTATTTCCATTCCGGTGAAAGTCAGAGTAGAGCATTAAATCTTTTATGGGAACTATTCGGCCATGGTTAGATTTTGCGTTAAATAAGACCGTCCCATTGATTTCTGGAAAGTTGTTTCCCACTGGATTAACCTGTTTAAATAAAAAAGTTTAACGAAACAATCATCTAAATTGAGAAGAAGTGCATAATAGGGACCTTAATCGGTATGTTAGATTTGCCCATTCAGAAATCTATAAACTAAAACTTTTAGTGCATTATGCACTTTAACTGTTGTTAGCATGCAAAAAGTAAATGAAAATCATTCAATTCGTGGAAGCTTTGATTTATCTTACTAATTCAATTCCTGCAGCGATGATTCCATCAATTGTACCGAGCCATTTTATTATTCCTTCTTCAGCCTTATTTTGCAACCACATCACATGGCTGCCTATTTTCATTCCTTTTCTTGTTGATTCTGTTTAAGAAAACATGAAAGTTTGTATAAATATCTAGACAGGAATAATAACTTGAAATAAGTCTAAACTTACTTAATGCTACTATTTGCTTGGCACGAAAAGGTAATTTTTGACCCGGTGGGTAATTTTCTTTCTGTTCCTGTTCATAATTGGCATCATCACTCGTTTCATGCACCAAAGTGACTTCTATAAAAAGTGAGATTTAATGCTAAAAGTTATTTGCAGCTACATACAGACTTAATGTCAGCACTAAATAATTGTCAGACGAATTGGGATGGGAGTTGGATAAACGGTGGGAAATGATAGTTAATTAATATTTATCAATGCAAGTAGCTATATAATTATTATTAATATTCAAGATAAAGTGCACTTACCAGTTCTTTTTAACTGTTCCCTCAATCGTCCTACTTCGATTTTCAACGTGTTTCTAAAGATAAAATCAATTCATGAAACTCACATCTAGGAATCTCTCGCAATATTATCATTGATGAAATACATTTTTTTACTTTTCTGACGTGAGTTTTTCTATTATGTTGTTAGCCTCATTATCGGATGCTTCAGCCGGAAAAATTTGCATAAGCTTGCGTTGATCTATTACTTTATTGCAACTGGGACATTTAGAACTAAAAAAGTAATGCACATAATATAGCTAATTTATATACACTCCTATTCCGAAACTTCTAATATTCCTTTTCATGAATCATTTAATAAGTTTTAACGATAGAGTTTGCTTACCATGGCTTTTCCTGTAAATCACGCTGGCTTCTTTTTCTTATAGATATGCTTTGATATAAACAACTTTGGTGGTAGAGGTGACCACAAAATGTAGCTAAAATCGCGTCCGGACCTTCATTTTCGTCAAGTATGGAATTTTGTCCTAACTTTTCATTACATATGACGCAAATAAATGTCATTTTTACGAAATGGAACTATCTTTTCTGAGGTAAACGCAAAAATAATATGTTATAACCTCTCAATAGCTATCAATATCAAAACGTATCTGTAAAAATCTGCAAGCATTGTACAAAATGATGGAAGGCATGACAGATCATTACGTAAAGAGGATTAATCCCTATACTTGTAACTTTGTTGTAGAAGAATACACTCATCCTTTATGGCAGTTCATTTAAGTATGTGCATTCAGGACGATAAATGTTAACAAATGGACATATTATTATGATGGTTTTATTATCTCATCCTTATCGAAGGTAAATAATGTGATCATTATGATTGCGTGAAACGTTTTGTTGCTCAAATAAATAGCTACATGCTTAAAGAAGATTATTTAAGTATAGCATATTTGCGGAATGTTTTCATGTGTGATAATTGATGGAATTACAATTGTGATAGCGTTAATGCTGGTGCTTCTGGCACTCCAGGGCGAATTAAGTCGCTCTTTATTTAATTCGCCATATATAGTAATATATTAATTTACATGTAAAAGTATTTTGCTTTAATAAATATAAGTATAATTAATACGTTAATATGTGTAGCAGCATTTTGTAAAACCAATTACCTACGCACATGTGAAATCAAAAGCCTTAAAGCTATTCCTAAACTCTTGAGTCAATTGAATTTCCTCATCCTTAGTCACTTTACACTGCTTCCAGTCTATCTTATCAGGGACATTTAAAATCGGGTCACTTGCTAGGAGTTCTCTTCCAAACTGCAATGGAAAACTCCTTTTGATTTGAACAAATAGTTTTGTACTGTCAGGTAGTTCTAAGTAGAAATACGGAAATCCTGATTTTGTCATCTGGTATAATTCGGCGTTAGCAGGAAATTCTTGCATTTCAATCTCTTCACTTTCAGCGTAATCCTGTTCATCACAAAATATAATGAACTTTAAAATGGTATCAAATGACTGATATTACTTAATTCATAAGCCACGTCGATGATAGTAATGAATTAACAAATTAATTTTAATCGAATACCCTTACCAAGCATAGAGATTTTAAATTGGGAACTAAAGCCATTGGTATTGGAACGGCCTGGATTTGCAAATGTGGACTCTTGAAATTTCGTTCGAAGAATACAACCCCCTTTCCTTGACTTGCGAAAAAAACTTTCAATGAAGCTTTAAATTTTGCTAGTTCGTCCAAAACGTCTTGAGGACATTCTATTATCGACTGAAAGTGTCCAATAGGGAGAATAAGAACATGGTCTGATGTTAAACCCCCTTTAGCCAGAGTGGTATACGTCTGTAGGAAACAAAAATGGTAACAATATTAGATTCAGATTAGTTAGTACAGTTTTTAATGTCAAACATGCAAATTACGACTTAGAAAGTGGTCCCCAATCACATGAACGAGTACAAAAACATACAAACATAAAACTTATGCTATGCTATTGTTAAATTACATTCGCGTACAAAGAAATTGAAATAGTTAACTTACTGAGTCCCCGATGCTTATAATTAGATGTTTTTCTACTTCAGGACTAGCCAGGCAGAACCAACATGGCCCTATTTTTAATTAAAACATTATTTAATAATTTCATACTTTTGTATACGTAATAATAATATTGCATTTTGCACTGTTGATCATATTTTTTACCTGGAGGTGGCCTTTTGGCTGCATTTGGGTTTCCCCCTTGTCCCCCATGAGAGTTTTTGGAAAACTTGTCGTGGTGATGTCGCTTTCGTCCATCTCTCCGATTATTGGGCTGCCCATCATACGAAGAATCAAAAAAATATTGGGCCGGAGCTGCTGTTTTACGTTCTCCGCTTTGAAATTGTGAACAATTTGCTATTTCATTAACATTTGCATAGGGACTTTCTGTAATATTTGGAGGCTCTTTGACTAGTTCAGCTCTATCAATTTGCTTCATTGGACATATATTGAATGCATATAGCCATTTTTGCTTTTTCGTATTCCCGACTTTTGAAAGTGCGATAAACCGAGAAGGATGCTGAGCTGTTTCTGCTAGAACTTTATGATTTCGATACGGAGCTCGTTCGTAATGTATGCCTTCCAATCCAGCAAAATGATAGCGTGGTTTTAATGTCATGGCTAATCTTGACAGCAGCGGAGAGGTAGAAACAGGTTTTTCAGCCTACACAACAATTTAATTTTAAAATTAAAGATCCATTAGGACAAATCAACAGATTCCAACACAAAATTAATGAAATACAATGTGAAATAAGTAAAATGTATGAAAAGCTTACAGGTTGCTGGGCTGCTTTATTTTCTACAGAATGGGACCATTGGGATGTCAATAAGATATCAACTCCTTGAAATCCGGATTCGTTATTTAATCGAATTTCTAGATTCCGAACATCTTCATAATTGAAATTTATCGAAGAGTTGAAATCCACTTTATTTTGACATTCTATCCCACTGAAATATGCGATTTTTAAACCAGACGACTCATTGTAAACGCCACGTTGACCTAGATAATAAACACAATAAAATAAAATAAAATTACATAATTTCTGCAAATATTATTATAACTATAGATTTAGCACCAATATTTTTTGCAATTAGCTACCTAGATAAGTTATATTTTCTCCTATTTCACAGCCTGTCGAATTAGAGAAGTATCCCACTTGCGATTCTTCTACCGGTCCTAAAATGTAAGTAGGAATTGGGGACGAAGGAACTGCACAATTTTCAGAGAAAGCACGTGGGAAAAAATTTCCGACGCATAATAACATATGAAATGGTCCATTTTTTCTGTTTACAGCAGAGATTCGATCGAATAAATCTTTGAAATTTCCATCAACATCTCCTGTCACAAGGATTTTTATCATCGAATCCGACATTTGTTTAGTGATATTTTGTTGTGCAGATACCAAAGAATGACAAAGAAGATAATTCAGTAATTTTTGCTCCTTCCTTAATAGAACTCTTCTCAGATGTCAGAGAGTGACCCGGTTGACGAATGCGAAATGTGTGGATAGTGACAAAATCTTTTTATTCTCTTCGGTTTTATCAACCAGATAATCCTCAATGTCAGTCCAGTCCTCCAGCCAGTTCAGAAAGTTCCTAAAATATCAAAAACATACAATGAAGACAAAACAAAAAAACTTGCAATGTCAAAAGATAAAAGAAAGATTTTTTTAACTTTCAAAGGGTGAATGGTACCTACACACAGGGATTAAGTGACTCTATTGGATTTGATGTTTCTTTTGTGTCTTGAAGAGACGAAGTCAGAATTACACTAACTCTACTAACTAAAGCTGCAACGCTGATCTTAAAAATCTTAATGTGACTTTCCTAATAACTTATTTTAATATGCTCACACGTTAAGTTAAACGAGTTTAACTTAAGTTCTCTAACTAAGTATACTACTAACACATATTTAATTACAGGAAACAATGTTATGATGATATATCAAAAACAAAACAGATGGTTAAGCTGTGTTGATTAGAAAGGTACGACACGTAGTATTTCCTTTTTTTGTTTGTAAACACTGAAAATTAAATGCAGGCAACAGAAACCTAAAATAAATTCACACTTTTTCCTTTACAAAGTCGCAACAGTCGCAAGTCTCGCAAGTAGTCGATGTAATCTAAACATCCCGCTTTTTTAGCAATGTAATAAAGCTTCAAAGCTTGTACAGTTGTATCACAGTGAACGAAATTCCTTTAGTTCACATTCACATCAGCTAACAGTTAACACCAACATGCAATGAACACTTCTAATAAATTGTTACGGACTTGTACAAGTGTACATTAAAATTAGATAAATAAATTAGTTAAAATCTATCCCAGGAGAAAGCTGAATGAATCAAAAAGGACGTAAAGGGCGTATCTACGTATGGGCTCACCGGGCTTGAGCCCCCTCCCTCAAATTCCGGAAAAAAGGGTTTATCAAACAAAATTTGCAAATTTCTAGATACGTTCCTGGACGTAATCACTTAATGTCACAAAACAATTCTGAACTCAGAAAATCGGATCAGACTTTATATATGGAATATGGAAGACACTTTATTATTATTAACCATGCATGTAATTTATACTCAAGTGAAGTTCGAGTTTACTATTTGTTCGTATGCTAAATGCAAAGTATGCTTGCGAAAGTTATAATGAAATGAGTTGACCAGTCTTTATTATTTCATTTCCAATCATGATTTACATATAATATTATGATCACTTATAAAATTTTACAACATAATCATAAATAAATTCGTTTTAGTGTAGTTGATTTCACCTTGCAATCAGATCGATTGAAATGATTTTCTCACTTTTCATTATACATTAAAATTTCAATCTACGATTTGATCGGCACTTCGGTTCAGATTACATTCGTTTGAATACATTTATTATGTTTTTTATTCCAGTAGAGGTATCAGATTAATTTAGGATATGAACCCGAAATGTATTTTTTATCGTTTAATCTTGGACATAATTTCCTCTCGAATACTACATACATCCCAACATGACACAGTAAAGATAAATGTATGGTGACATAATGTAGGCTGAAAATGTATGAAATGTAACTATGTTATATCAGTTAAGCACTTGCTAAGTATTCCTTGTCCGGAAGTCCATTAGTTCGGATATAAAGAAGACGGGTTTCGATATCTCTCTCAAGAGTTTCATAACGAGCAAAAACACTGTTTAATATCTTTTGCTCTGTACACGCCAATTTGGAGTTCGGAATATTCAAAAATTTTGTCATTGCCTTTTTTACATTTGCTATTGTAACTCGACGGAATTTCAATTCTGAGTATAAAAGATTGTAAGTTTTTTCCAGACACTCAACATCTTTAGAGGACTCATTTTCAAAGTATTCTCTGCGATATAAAGCGAAAATAATTTTATGAAATTGTATGATAAATTCTATTATTTGCTTATGGTTTTCTATTTAGGTTTATATAGGTTAGGATTGCATGAATATACTTTACCTAGTATTAATTACAAAACATCTAAACCTGCATTATCTTGTTTATTTATTATTTATACCTCATTTTGTCCTCCAGAATTTCCAGCCATTCAAAACCCGACTTTAGGAAAGTTTTAATTTGTTGTACTTCGTTAAGAGATTTTTTCAGAAGTTGGGAAGTGCGATTAAGAGATTCTAGAGCTAGTATCTGATTGCTTTCAAGTTCAGCAATACTTCCAATAAGATTTCCTTCAGACATTTCTGTTTCGAATGCATTTCTCATCTCATTTTCCAACTGTTTCATTTGTGCATATATGATTAGCATAATATTTGCAATTTATCAGTTAATATAAAGTTAATGTAAAGTAACTTTTAGCTTACTGTCTTAAGTTTTTTTGTAACAGATTTAATCCTTAATAATTGTCTTTTCAAAGATTCAGCTTTAGTAATTTGATTTGCAATGTTAAACGCGACCCCATCAATATCTTCCGAGCTTAGAATTTCGATTTCTTCGGTTACACCTTTCAATTTGTCTCTAACTTGAATGAATTTTGTGGAGCATAATTGAAGATTTTTTTCAAAATGGGATTTTGTAGGATTTTCATTTCTAACGTTTTCGTCTGAACGATCTTGATGTCCGTACACGTCTGAATGTGACGATGTAATACTTGATTCTTGTATTGCAGCCAAGTCTGAAGTTCCATTTTCCTTTGTATGTACATGTAACGTATACACAAATGAGATTAGAAATGAACTCACAATTTTAACCTTAATATTTTATACTGCTAATATAACCGAAGAAATCGAAATTCTAAGCTTATTTTAATACTTTCTTACAGGCATAATTATTATATGATTTCTTTCGTTGTCTGCATTTTGAGTGGTGGTGACACTTATTTCACCACAATTATCCGAAGTATATGTGATTAATTCACTCTTCGTTGGCACTGATAGGGCTGCATTTTCATCTTTGCTTACAATTCCTAAAATGAAAGAAAATATTCCATCATGCTTTATAAGTACGTATAGGTATTACAGCAAATTAAAATCAGCTTGTCGTTTACCTGCAATCCTTTGGTTGACTTCATTTGATTGATTATGCAAAAGTTTTTTCAATCGGATGTTTTCTTGGAATAAAGCAGATCTACATTTTCACAAAACGATTTTAGACGGACATATTATTATTTACATTAGATATTATCATTCGTATCGGCCGGATATAGATATATTAAGTTTAGATATTATGTAGATAGGTTTTATTCAGACGATATGACCATTGCTCTTATATCTTTACAGAAATATAAATATTTTTAATGTAAATGCAAAATGTTTAGATAGATATTCATAAATCAGTGTCACATGCACAAAGATGTGAAATAGTATCTATACCATATACTTGCATACTAACTATCAATGCCTTAATCGTAGCTATGAAAGTTATTTTTCAGAATGGTTTTAATAATTGCTTACTTTTCTTGCAAAAGTTTGAAGTAGGCATTTTCATCCCATTTAGATTGTTCAGGATATATTTGTATTGTATTTTCGAAGTAGACAACCCTTTGACACTTAGGGCACAATGTTCTACACATACATTCACAAACAATTAATATGTACTGTACATACATAATCAGTTATATTTACAATATACAATTATTTATCATCAAAAACTGGTAAGCACAGATATACATTCATTCTGTATATATAATGTTTATGCATTTATGGCGAAATTAAATATGATTAGTTGATAAGCATGATATGAGTTGGTATATATTTAGAAATACCAATTTAATATAAATAAATACTTACTCAGATGCTCTCAGACCATTCTCTTTTTCATCCTTTCTTTGAATAACAAAACTTTGATTGAGACAGGCTTTGTGGTATATATGACCACATATTGTAGTAATTATTTTATTATCACTTGAATTTGAGTTATCATTACTTAAATCGTAGTCACTTTTAGATGTTATTACCTCCTTACAAATTAGACAAATAAACGTCATATCTGAGTGGTAACTTAATTAGTTGTTTAGATTGATGAAGGCTAAAAATCAGAGGAGAAAGTCTTCATGTGCTGCTGTGTAGGTGTAATTCTGTACTGAATTATGACAAGTTAAATGTGTGTCATTAATATGTCTACCCTAATAACAGTTTAATTCAATGTTTGTGTATAGTCTGAGCTTAACTGTACAACTGCAATAAGCATTTACTAAAATATATACAAAAATCCATGATACATAAGAACTAAACAAAACACTCAATTTGTGGTGACGTAGTTAGCGATGTTAATGAAATGATTTCATCGATGTTTAAGGAGTATAGCAGCATACGTTTAGAGTTTCGAATAGTATATATAATTTATCATATTTATCAGTATGTGAACGTAGCGCGTATCACAGTAAAAACAACTTTTTACAGAATCATCAATAATTATTGAATATTTATGCAATGCTAATATTATTTGTTGGAATGATGAATACGCACTTAGATTAGACTAGAGACATCAGATAGTATATGCACTTATCATTCAAATCATTGGAAATGTAAAATGCTGCATTATTAGTTGTTAGTCAACTTGTTGATTTATTCGTGCTGTAATAATTTCATTGTTAAAAGCTAGATATCAGTTGTAATGTTGATGACTTATCAAACAATTTTATTTGTTCCTGTATGTTCCTTTTCCTTCGTTTTGATAAACTTTGTTTGCGTCAGCATTACTTATTTATCACTTCTCAGTATTACATATGATAAAAGTTGCAATTATATTTTTTGAGTGGAAATGCTTTGCTGAGCATCATTTTGTAACTTAATTTATGTGTACTTGACGCACATATAAACTATATTGAAGTTAACATACCAGATAAGCTGAAACTGTCTATGCAAAAATAATATCCAACATAAATAATAATGGTAGCAAGGAAAAAATGCATTTTGATTTAATACAAAGTTTTAGGGGCTGAAACTTACATTCTTGCAAGAAATAAAATAGCCAGAGACGAGCAAATGAGAATATAGTATATATACGCTCATTTGCCCGTCTCTGAAAATAGCATGATAGTAGAACTGATTGATTAAATGAACTTACTTTAAAACCAACTCTGTACAGTGTAGTTTATAATACTTAAACACACGTAATTGATTTTTTTAATTGGCAGCGTATGTTATATTGTATCTGTAAAATAAACATTACGTTTGCAAAGTACAATCAGTATATATACCTACGTACATAGCATGCACACTATTTAACTTACAAGGTGCTTTATACGGAAGAGAATATACGGAAGTAGCAAAAATGAAACATGCTTTTGTTAGCTTATATATAGAAATAAATGATTATTTAAAAAGATTAGGTAAGCATTCCAAAAGATAGATATTTTATTCAGATTTACCACAGCTGCTATAAATACATGGTTGAAAAGTCATCTGCTGTCTGCTATATGAATAAGTTTCATTGGCACCAAAAAAAGTTATTTACAATTGACCATTATTAGCTTTCGAATCCAAGTATTTATATACATACTTATACTAATGCCACCATGATTCCTTAGTTTCCCAGCCAGGACTGATACCAAGTATTTCGAAATCCTTATGTGCATGCAAAGATATAAGAAAAATCGACAGAGGTTAATTAAATATTTTATCGATCGAATAGATTGCCTTGATTTAAACAATATTTTGCTACAAACTCCTTGTCGTATGTGATATAAATGCCTTATAATTGTAACTGCAATTTCCTACGAATGATTAATTTGGCTGTGATCTTCTTTTAGGAATCCTTAAAAACCTCACCAAAGAATGTGCTAGTGCTAGGTCTTCTGGGTGTTGGTTCTCTTCAACGTAAAAATCTGAGTGCAATATCAACTCTCTAATCGGAATGAGACGTCCATGACCTTCCGTATACGCAAATAAAACTTTGCCACGAGATTCGGGAAATTGGTTTCCTATAGGTCTGTCCTGTAAAGTTCGTAAAATGAAATGAGTGATGTATAGACTTTGAATAAAGACGGTATATTGAATAATTATCAATTTCTGGAAAATTATCATACAAAATCAATTCCTGCGTAAGGCAATTCGTCAATTTTCCCCAACCATTTTACAATTCCACTTTGAGGTGTATCTATCTGTAGCCAGACTATTTTCTCACCTACTTTTAATCCTCCTTCGATCGTTTCTACAAATAAAACATTTTTTTATTTGATTATTTTGTTTTACTTGTTTTTTTATTTCTTTTTGTAAGACTTACTCTGCTCTTCAATCTTAGGGGATGATGATGCAGCTTGCTGCTGTGTAATAGCGCTATCAACCAAGCCAAATAAACGCATTCGTGAAGCTCTCAACGTTTTTCTTTGAGAATTCGGATTCGCTGTGAATTTATAAGCGTTAGAAATTAGCAGACGCCATCATTTATTTGGAAAAAATAAACTTCAACTTGTTAAATTGAAACGAATAATATTATTATGAGCCTACTATACAAACTACATTAAAAATGCTAATAATTCTTTTAAATACACCACAAAACTTCTTGTTAGATTCGAATAGGTTATCTAGACATTAATAGTCTTAACTAATATTGGTAATAAAAATGAAATAGCTAAATTCTCTTTGAAGATGATTTTACCACTGAGATTTGCGAAAAAGGGCTTTGTAGTAGCTTTCATGACAGGGTTGCCTGCCTGGGGCTCCAATTTTTCTTTTAAACTAGCATTTTCTTTCTTTAGCTTGAACCTAGAGAAATCATTTTTATTAAACTGCTTACATTCATCTCACATAAATGATATTATTATATAATATATTTAAGAAGAAATTAAACTCCTGCTTACAGTTCATCTTTCAATTCTTGAGTTTCTTTAAGGCTGTTAGCAAGGGCATCGTCATCAATTTCTGATGGATATAATCGAACAAGCCTCCTGGCACTCACAGGAGTATTACAAGTAGGACAAACATCTCTGGATACAAACATGACAGTAAAAATAATGCAAACTTATATAGACTGACTAAGGAAATACATAAATTGTTGACATAAACATTATTTTTACATACCCCTTCGGTCGACTTCCTGCCGTCTGCAGTCTAGAAGCTGTAGCCTCAAACCCACGAAGCAAGCAACTTTTGTGAAATAAATGACCACATAATGTTGTAACTAAAATTTCAGGCGAAGCACTAGCTTCTTCAGTCAAATTAACAACAAGTTCAGTAGTGGGAGTAAGATTGTCTCTACAAATTATGCAGATGAATGGCATGATGATAGTGAGCTGCACTGCACGAAAATATACTTTACTAAATGGAATTCAAAAATTCAAGTATTTTCTTCTGTGAAAATAAAATATTGTTATGGATTGATTATGTATAAGTTAGGCTTACACATAAATGCAATGATTATGATTCATACTTTGGGTATAAAACTCACAATACCATATGACCAATGACCAAATGTATAAATATGTGAATGCTAAGGACATTTCTATTATACTAAGCGACTGATTGTGAGCTGATGAACATTTAACATGCTATATTATGACATTATTACTTTATTACGTATGCTCACGGTATGTTTTATGTACTTACTAAAGTTACGTACAGACACAGTTATATACAGATGCACCATTTATAATATAACACACGTATCACATCATAAGTTACTACTCCTTAGTTATTATATGATATGTAACGATGTTTCCTCCGTCCCATATGTCATTAAATTTATATTCTTCAATTTCTCTTCATTATCACTTCAGTACATTACACTTACTGTGTTAACATTGTACATAATTATAACTTATATAAGTAGTTGATATTCATTGAAACAGATGTCAATTGTCAGTTTACTCGTGACTACTCAAATACATACAACATAAAATACATGTCACACAATTGTTATGCTATAGACGCAATCAAATGATAATTTCATGAAATAATATTTCTAAATAAATGTATACTTTTATATAGACCACTCATATTTATTTAACTACAATTAAGATTTCCATTTGGTTTTATAGAGTAAAGTATACTTGATATTGTTCATATATTACACTTGTGTAGTATATGAAGTGTTTGTAAACATATTATCATTTACCAAAGAAACAATATCAAGCATGGGGTTTGAGTAATGTATTACACCTTAGATAGTTACTTCAATAATATTAATCTAAAACCTCCGATAACTTACAAATATTGTTTAAAGCTAAGATACTGAATTTATTACTACTACTTTTATATAAGTAAATATCTACGTTGAATGGTATTATCAATTATAAAAACTCAGATTTTTTTATCTTGTCAAATTGTAAGGTAATAAGAATGCAGCCATGATTTAATGAGCATAAATTTAATGTTTGGCAATATCAAAATCCTATAATTATTGTATGAAGATTGTATGACCGTAATACCTGGAGAAGTGAAGCATCTCGTAAACTCATGAGTTGCGAAAAGAAAAAAATTGACACATGAAAAGTTTATTCACACACAATATTTATTTTCCCAAAATGAAAACCAAACTAAACAGGACAACTTCTATTTTAATTCATGTGACATATACTGCAATACAGTTTATTTGACCCACTCAATGCTTAGTACAAACAGCCAATCCGATTGTGACCGCAAAAGCTCCCAGACTTAATCCAGTTCTTACCCACTGAAGTTTAGTCCATTTTTTAATAAGTTTTCTAATTTCAGCATCGTCATTATCTGCTGCCTTAGAGTCCATGCCCAGTAAGGTTTTGTTGGTTGGTTTCATAACCAAAATAGTGTATGGGATAATCAAGAAAGACATTCCCGTTGCAATCAGAACTTTCGGATCAGGATTTGTGGATTTGCAATAAATGGTAACTCCAGTGGCTGTGGATAGCAAAATTGAAGAAATTGCTATTTTTGATCCATTATTGTACACCGTCTGCCACGAAGGGAGAGGATCTTTAGAAGCAAGTACTGCAGGAGCCGCAACTAAACTAAGAGTGGTTCCCAATCCGGCCATGATCCCAGTGGAAAACGTCAAAACTGGACTCAGATTCATTTTCGTTTAGAACTCTGTAACGAATTTATTAAATATAGTAAAACATTATTATCACTTCAGTTATTAAATGGACTTTTTAGATTTTGTTATATACGAAACCCAAAAATATTTAAAAAAAATTATATACGAATTATTCAGCTTGGTTGCTAAAAGTATTATGTTGTTCCAGCGAAGTATATATCTATAGTGCATATATATTATTACGTATAGGTAATTAAAATGTACCTTTTTAAGTTTCTATTGTGCAACCGCAAAGCGAAATCAAGTTGTTAAGTAAAGTTAAAACTCTTTGAACAGAATGAGGGACAAATATTGAATGAGACCACATGTAAATCTGAAGCTACCACGGAAGGTTTTCTTCACGGTGTAGAGAATAATGCTTTGAATAATGTCGGTGTAAATACTTCTATGCTATCTGTATATGCACAAAAAAGTATCGTAATTGTATGTATTGTATGCTGTATCTCTATATATCTACCTCCACCACTACAGAAGTAGGCAACATAGATACGACCAAAGTACAAATGCCTAGTGTGCTTCTATATATAATTATTTGTGCTAGCAAAAACATCGGCCTTGGTGTGTGAGATTGTTAGTTGAACCCCGAAACTTTTTGTAATGTACTTTAAGTGTGCTTTAATGTTCTCCATACTATTGTCAGTTCATAATATTCACCTCTCTACAGCGATTCTAACAAAACTTGCTTTGTTTAGTTAGACTTGTTCTTATGAACCTGCAATTACTATAAATTTTACTTAGAAACAAATGAAAAAACTGTAAGCATCATAAGGGGGCAATCGAGACCAAGTGACTGTACCTTAGAGAATGATTTTAAATAGCCTTTACAAAACAAAGGTTTAGTATTGTTAACACATTTTATGATTTATTAAGTTCATTCGTTCATCCAATTTCTGTTAATATTTTTTATTAATTTTAACTGCTAATCGATTAAATTACCCCCTCGAAACTGGGGTGTAGTTTACATAAAAATGAGTTTCACAAAGCATAATTTTGATAGAAACTTCACGAACGACATAATATAGGGATGTACACTTTGTATTGTGTAGTGTACAATATCATAGGGTACAATGGTATAAATTAATAATACTATTATAATGCTTACGATGATAATGTACTTTTGAGGCAATTGCACACACATACAAAATAAAATAGTAGTAAGTCAAAATTTGCTGTTGGTTTATTTATACAACCCAAATAGCCCAATGTGTTTAAAAAAAAGTTGTATATGTCAGATACAGAAAAACTCATTTCTATACATACTGTATGCTGGCCATATTTACATGCACCAAAGTACCTGTAGATTGTGTAGAGAAGAGGGCAAACATCCAATCTTACTTTCATATCAAAGCATAAATATTGCAAATCAGGGACCATGTACCATTATGCAAATAATGACAAACAATAACTGTGATATACTTATTTGTAATATGACAAAAGTTATATATAACCATACTAATGGTGTCTAGTGTCTAATCTAAATAAAAAATATTTAGTTTCAAAAAACTAAGATAAACAATGTAGTCATGTATTTATGCATGGCCTATACGAAAAACAGAAACATCTGTGCTTCGTATGTATAAATGTATATTTAGCTTATCCTATGCCACACTCTGTGCGGAGAACCTATAAATAATATACATTAGTGTAAAATACAAACAAGACTATGACTAAACAGATTATACACCTAAAGAATTGCAATTAGTAGAATACATGTATAAATACTACACACAATTTATCAGTAATTTATCTCAGTGATTCTGAAAAGTTATTGACTTATACAAATGCATACGCATAAGCAATGAATTTTTAACAGAAGAACAAAACTTGACAAACAACTCTCAGAATTTAATACAGTAAAAAAATATTGAAAATTTTATTCACTCAATATCATTTAAATCATAATTACTTCGTTCATAAAAAATTGTAGGTGTATGATGTATATCTATGTATGTTAGTTTATATTGTGACGTGTAAAAATGTTTATGATTATATGAAGCATCTCTTCCGCTGTTCTTCTCAATACAGCAAAGCTTCTTCGTTGACATTACCACTGCTATGTCTAAACAAGTCAGAAAAGAGCATAACTTCCTTAACGGGGACTAAACGTCCATGGTATTCCGCACAACTAAAAAGTGTTTTGCCTCCTGCTTCAGGGAAATGGTCTCCAATAGGATTGTCCTGATTTATGAAAAACAGATTATATAGTACAATTTTAGGAATTCATACAGCGATAAAAAGAAGTGCATTTCTTATGTAAACTTACAAATTCGATTCCTGCGAAATTCTCATCATTGATTTGCCCCAGCCATCTGATTGTTCCACTTTCTATTGTTTCTGTTTGTTCGGGTAGCCAAACAATCCTTTTACCCAATTTTACTCCACTTTCGGTAGCATCTGCAAACATTTTAATCATTAAGTAGATAAATCGTTCATAAGATAACTATTCACCGGTGCATGCATACTTTAGAGTCAAGGACGTACCTAAGATTCAGCAATGGGGGACTGGAGGGGTTAGGGGCCAGAAAATGAACAAATTATTGCGGCCTTCGGTCGCTAATTTTTTTTAAATAACTTTTTTAGAAATTTGGAAGGAGGGCTCAAGCCCGATGAGCCCTTAAATAGATACGTCCTTGCTCAGAGTATATATATATATATGTGTAAGGGAATTTGAAAATAGGCCAGTGGGTATGCCTGAATTCCCGTGTAACAACATATTTAAGTTTAAACCTTACATCAGGCCTCGCACATATAAAAATTAATCAACGGTTAAATGAAAATCCAGTCATACCCAATACCCACTGGTCTATTTTCAGATTCCCTTACACATATGAATAAGATGTTACAAATAATTATTACCTGCTTCTCCTACTATTATGTGAGGAGACTCCAGACCTTTTGATACGGACGATTTCCTTCCTGTTACAAATAAAAATGTGTTAAATCTTTCTGCTTCCAACTTACTAAAATGTACAAAGATGTAATAAAAAACAAAAATTACTTTGAATGAAAAATGGTGTCTCTGGTTTTTGTGTGGTTGCAGTAGTATCGCTTTGCATTCTTGCCAGTTGATTTTGTAAACTTGAATTTACTTTTGTCAATTCCTCTCTGAAACAGAAAAACATAATTAA
>JABASD010001860.1:0-33175 GCA_019776165.1 Pogonognathellus flavescens
GCAACCAATAATAAGTATCGATATTTATACTGAGTTACATACGGTCCCACTTATGCGGTTATTCTGATAGATACGGTATTTACTTCTTATGTGGAAACAAAACGCTAGACTGGCTACAGTTGTCGGTGTGTGACAAAGTAGTAGCAATACAGTCATCTATGTATATATTATATGATATGACTTTTGAAACGCATTTTTACCATCATGAATGAGTATTAAATAACAAGATTTCAAGACATTCGTAAACAATACATTGTATAACTTACAAGAACTACTAACAATAGCAATAAGTATTCGATCTGATTTATGAAAACTTCGATGTAATTTCTCAAGTTTAGATTACTAAAAATTTGAATTAGTATTAACAATGATTTATTGGGTTAAGATTGTTATAATATGTACCTATATAATATATGAACAGTATACAAAGATTTGTAATTAATAAACCACAGCTACAGGTTTATATGAAATATGTCAGTTCATAAATAACATTAATTTACTCGTACACAGTTCTTTAGAAACGTAGTATCGTTAGTGGACTAAAACGAAAACCTCTGAACTAGGGTTGTAATTAAAATTGCTTTGCAAAGCATTAATACATTTATACTTGTCACAACGCTGGAACTGGCTAACAAGGCATTAACAGACTTGTAAGCATTAATTCGACCTTGCCCGAAAGCATTATTAGGGAACTGTGATGAATTGGAGTTTCCACAATTTAATACCGGTGGAATCAAATCCTCATTATCAACTCCAGCGAATAATAGAGATTTCATTTTTGCATATGAAATATCATTTCTCAATGCCATCAGAAGCGCGCCTGTTCCAGCAGCGTGGGGACATGCCATGCTTGTTCCAGATATTGTACGATAATGAGTGTCACTAACATTTGAAGCTGACAAGATTAAATGACCAGGGGCAGAAATGTCAGGTTTCAAATTGCTATTTACCCCACCGCGACTAGAGAAGATTGCCAGAGAATCGTTGCTAGTAGTTGCTCCAACGGCAATCACATTCTGATCTCCGGGAGATCCTGCGGTACCACAAGCAGGCCCCGAATTCCCAATAGAGAAGAAAGGAATAATTCCCGCAGCAATCCAGGCATTTGTTACATGGTTGTAAAATGTTCTTCCTCCATCTCCACCCCAACTGTTAGAAACCAAGTGAGGAGATTTCGAACAATCTGATGAGCCTCCATTGGGTAAAGTTGGACACAACATAAATTGGCCACATTCAAGTAAATGGCTCCCCATACAACCGTCATTGCTACAAGCCCTACATGCAATCCATTGAGCCCCAGGAGCAACCCCGATTCCATTTCCACCAACTATAGTTCCCATTGTATGAGTTCCATGGCCATTATCGTCATAGGGAATTTGGCTGCCCGAAATTGGATCCCTCCACCCGTAATGAGAACGAAAATTGTGTCGAAGATCTTGATGTGTTGATCGCACCCCTGTATCGATACCACCGACAACAATTCCTTCGCCTGTGGTTTGTGAGGTGTTATGGTTCCAAACTTGGTCCGCTTGAATTTTATTAACTCCCCATTGAACTGTTTCGGCGTTAATATCGGTTTGTATTTCATCATGTAATTCATGAGTCGGCTTCTCCAACTGAACTACAGCTTCCTCTACGATTTCCGATACTTCAGGTAAAGCGGAAAGTTTTTCCACGAGAGATAGAGATGCTTGTGGAATGTAAATCTGATTGGAAATCCAAAAGATTTTGTAATTTATCGAATTCGTTTCTAAAAACTGGATGACAGATTTTTGTGAATTTTCAGATTGACTTTTCAATGCTTTAGTTACAGCGTTCACACGTTCAGTACGAGAGGAAAAATTATCACAGAGCCCGAAAGTTTTTAACACTGCATCAGCTCCTTCTTTCATGGTCAAGAAAATGTTAATATGCTCGCCCTTTTCTAATTTAGGAAGTAAATCAATGTCAATTTTTGAAGACTGGGAATTACAATTTCCATTTTGCAAAATGTATAGAAAAAGGAAAACTTTGATAAGCACGTGCAATTTCATTATTACTCAATTATAAAGAAAATACTATTCTAAGTAACTGAAATGATTCTTTCTAGCTCTTCGGTAAATTACTAATTTATTATTATACTGACAAAGTGAACATGTCATGTTAGCATCATCGTATTCAGCAAATATTTATTAGCTATAGAGTCTATAAAATATATAGACTTATATACTGTATCTGTATAACCTCATCATTGTGTGTACCGGCAGACAGCGGATTTGAGTTACAGAAGGTACAATCCGACAAAGATAAAACCTAAATCAGAACACTTTGTGTGGACATGGCGCAGTTGTCTTATCGATCAATGTTATCTAGTCTGAAGGTCGTATTTTGCTTCATAAATGATTTTCCCCATGATTTACAGAAGATTGCCATTTTGGATCAAACGTTTCGAGATGTATTATTTGCATATACTATTGCTATACTTACTGGGATATTTACAAATCTTTGGTGTCAAAAAGCAATTTAACACGAGCTTATCTGATGTATGTATTATGTATGTATACTATTACTACGAATTTCCAAAAGCCGATAAATGTAATCGTTCGTTAATTTATGAACTAGGCTTAGTAAAATCCTCTCTTTAATTTATTACCTATTATTACTGTACTACTTACAGAAAGTCTTCCTTCTATTTGATTAATGATGGCTAACAGAATTATCAAAGATATATAAATTGTGATGATAAAGTTATTATTGCATTAACAATATTTTTATCGAATAAAATAAAAGTGTAAGGGCAAAGTGAGATTAACGATTACTGCACTCACTGCACAAATTGTTCCAGGAAGTCCAGCTATAGTTATGTAAAGAGTTGGTGCAGTAAAATAAATAAAATTCATTTGTGATGTGTCATAAATCTCATGTTAGTAAATGTAATGCAGTAAACAGTACACTATCATACTGAGCAACGATAATTTTTGATAATACTTTATGTAAATAGCTTGAATTGTACATTACACAGCATAATGCTGCATGTTTATTGCTCATATTAAACGATTAAAACAATCACTCAAGGGTGAATAAAATGACACACTTTCAGTTTATAGACACTATACTATACTGCTTCTGTATTTGTCCATCTTTGTATCATCTTCTTGTACATTCAGATCACTCACTAAAGCTGTAGCTGCGTTTATTATCTGTATGTATTATTTAGCTTATGTGTAACGCAAATTATGGATTAAAGAATAAAATTTGTTTACTTAATACAAAACTCAATAAATAATCAAGCATCTGCATTGCAGCATGGAACATTTCAAATATATCATCAACTTTCTAAACAAATAAATTATCGTGTGTATTGTTAGTTTTGATTCGTTTATGTCTGCTGCTTTTTAGATGCTTCTTTCATATAAAATATAGATATAAAAATAGTTTTATGTGTGATGTAATGATTTTGTGTATATATACCTTGGTATTATTATAGATACAAAAAATTACTTACTGTAGACAATGCCATTTATTACCTTGATTTGATAAAGAGCTAATTTACTTTACAAGACAAAACTTGCCGTCAAAACATTCATTTTTCCATTAAATTACGTGTACTGTCTTGTAATCATAGTTGATACTTGCGACTGCACTTTTATGTGCAATGTGCATCAAACAGTCTGCAATAAAATTTATTTTTTATGAAATGCATGCACCATGTGCTAAAAGCTAGATGACATTGTGTGATGTGTGACAGTAATATATTATCTCCTATGTGTAAATGCATGTAGACCATTATTATAATTACCCACGTAGGTACGAGTATGTAGGTATATTTTTTACTTTTACTTTAAACTGCAGTAATCGTAGTGCAAAATCTGTCACCCACTTATTCAATGATGTCCATGTGATTACGAAACCAAGAGTAATTTTGATTCCTTGGTTTATGTGCATTAAGTGTAAGCGTGCCATTGTCGTGAGGTGTTAAGAGATGTATGAGATGGGAGCATGAGTGAACTAGCAGGTACCGTCATCCCTAAATGCAACTTCAACTATGCAAGCGCTGCAAAATGTGCACCTGAAACAATCAATTAGGATTAAATGGACAATCAACTTCAGTCTTGAAAGAAAATCCCCAATCCACGCTTCCAAGTTAAAACAGATTCAAATCATGAAAGATAACATTTATCTTCTTATTCTCAATTAACTCTCAATTAACTTGTTGCATGCTGGTTTTGAAAACTTTTCGTTCTCCTTGGTGCTGTCAACAGAATTATATATAAATACGGTCAGATTGCTCTGTTCAGTACATTCAGTGCAAACACATCTTTCCCTCAACATTTCAGAGGTTCTCTAAATCTTTTTTGAAAAAATCTCAAAGTTATTAAATCAACGTTGATACAACTAAAATCATGAAAAAGGTAAACTATTTCTTGCTCTTTTTCCCCGATATTTTCTGATTTGAGTAGAGTGTGCATAGTATTACCCATGTAATTTGTGTTTTGAGTAATCCGGATTAATTCTAATTCTTTTCATTTCTTGCAGACATCCGTTCGTATCTCTTTTGCAGTGGCATCTGCTCTTGTCTTGTTTGTGATGCTGCATTGCAGTTCAGTTGACGCTGGATTCGCTGGTGGTGCTGGCGGTTTTGGTACACATGAATTTACATGGACATACAAAAATGAATCTTTCTTAATGATAGTGTATGTACTGTCTACTGGTCGAGTTTTAATGTTTAATTGGTTGTTTTCTTACAGGTGGTGGAGGAGGCGGATACGGAGGTGGCTATTCTGGCTATGGTAAATCTTAGTTGCATATCTGTCTTTTATTGCTGTTATTATACCAAATCTTGAGCTGACAAAGAGTTATAACGGTTCCAATTTGAATAGGTGTAGGAGCAGGAAGAGGATTCGGTGGAGGAAACTTTGGAGGGTTTGGCGGAGGTGGTTACGGTAATGAGTAGAATAGTAACAGACTTTCCAGAATTTTATCCTAGGAAGGTATCAAATGAAGTATAATATTTATTTTCAAATTTTATACAGGAGGTGGAAAGGGATTCGGTGGTGGCGGTTTCGGTAAGTACCTTTTATTACCCACAACAGGGAGCTTTCGTGTATAGGCGATTTTAGCATGCAATTAGACACTTTGTCTATTTGCATCTCTAACATTAAAAAGTCAAATCTAATCTCGCAATTTAAACATTTTTAAATCTATTAATGAAATTATTTTTATCTTTCTTATAGGAAAAGGAGGATTCGGAGGAGGTTTTGGTAATTTGAATTAAAAATATTTTCTTTGTCACTTGTCTGTTAAATTTTTGCGACCATTTTCATACATCTGGGAACCTATTGTACACCTAGGTGGAAATAGAGGATTCGGAGGAGGAAAAGGCGGATTTGGTGGGGGAGGATTCGGTAATTAATATTTTGCGAGCTTTAAAAAATACATACAATGATAATATTTGCTTTTATTAAATCCATATTTCCTTTTAGGTGGTAAAGGTGGATTCGGAGGTGGTGGTTATGGAGGTGGTTTCGGTAAGGCATTGTTAACCCGACGCATCATATTATGAGAACATACACCCTGTGAACCATTAATCTGAATTAAAAATTTAATTTAATAATTAATAATAATCATTTTAGGACGAGGAGGATTTGGAGGAGGCGGTTATGGTGATTTGAATAACAGTTACTCAATATTCTGTTTTAGTTATAATCTAGAAGCATGTTACTTAACTCTTATTTTGTTTATAGGTGGCGGAAGAGGATTCGGTGGAGGTGGTTATGGTAATTTTCATTTTGATATAATTTAAAATTCGGAGTAGTCATATCTGTATTCTCGTACTTAACCATGTAATTTTTTATTACTCACAGGTGGAGGATTAGGTGGCTTCGGTGGTGAGTGATGACATTAAAATTATTAAATGATTTTTATCTCAGTAAGCACTCCCTAGTTTTGCTAATGTTTTTCATGTGAATTAATTACAGGAAATGGTGGATTCGGTGGTGGTGGCTATGGATGGTAATCTTCCTCAAATTTTTACGCAATGACTTAATGCGTCTCCTATTTATGCATAATTAACGTTTTGAAATAAAATAACATTTACTTATTGAACGCATTCGTTGTTCGTTGAATTTTCTCTACATTTTATAAGTCTGCATTTATTTCACTTAATACTTTTTACGGCCAAAATAATATTATTCTAAGCTAAAGTTTCCGATTTAATTTGAGTTCACGCTGACATCATCGTTGCGAATGATTTAGTAATTAAGACTATATACGTATGAAAACAAAATCTCTACAAACCAATCACAAAGAACACATGCATATCCATACTTACTATTGTTTACTGCATATACAGTGACATAATTATAAATTATTAAATGAATCGGTTGAAACACATACTGTAAACTATACAGTCTTCAATACAAGAAACTAATACATCTGCATGAATTTGAATATTTATATAATGGATTTTTAAATATTAAAGTAAAAGCACATACGGAAAATATTTTCCAGGTACCATTGTGTATAGAAAATTAAATGACAATTGTACTAAATCTAAATAAGTAACAGAGGAAGTAACATTTGCTACATATCATTTTGCAAGCTAAGGTTATCCATGAGTCATTTCTGACGAGATAATATTCTTTGTAACATTTGAAGTCGGGAAGACCGAAGGGTGAATTAATTCACTTGTAACAATTAACAATTCATTGCTAAGAGCTAATAATTGACGAGAATTCTAAATAACTTATTTGCATCTCTCGTGCAACCTTCACATAAAGATTAAAAAAATTCATACCTATGTACTTAGACTTAGCGTCTATATATTAAGTTTGCTTACACGATTGAACATTCGACATATTATACTTCACATCACAACAGCCCCAAACTACTCCTAAATTGCAGTAACTTCAATTTCAATCCGTCTCAGCTTAGCAAAAGCGTTTTTAAAAGATGTCCAAATTAATATTGGTAAAAACTTAATAAAATTCGACATTTTCTAAAATGATAAAAAAGGTTGATAACTGTCAGTATAATTTTTGCTATTTGCCAGAGTATTTTAATAATTGGACTTGCAGCAAGTGTGGTCCAATGTCGACCTAGTCCTGATGCTCCAAATTCTGCACAAGCAGATTCTGGTGCCGCGGCACAAGTAACGGGAGGTAAAGGAGGTGGAAGAAGACCAGGAGGATTTGGAGGACCTGGACCTGAACCCGAACCTGTAGCTGAGCCACCAGCAGGGCCAGCACCAGTACCACAAGTAAGTCCGCCAGTAGGTCCGCCAGCAGGAAACAGTGCTACAGCTTCAGGTCTAAGTTCCGCAACTGTAAATGGAGGCAGAGGAACGGCAAACGCTTCTTCAAATTCTCAAGCCACTGCAAGTGGAGACGGACGCTCTGGAAGTTCTGCAACGAGTTCAGCTCAAAGTTCATCGTCTGTAACTGGAGGTAGACGAGGAGGAGGTTCAGCCACAGCTCAAAGCTCTTCTAATGCTGTTGCTGTAGCTGGTAAATAAATTACGTCAACTACTTGTGTCGTTATGTGTCGACTTGTCTTTCTGTTTTCATGAATTTGGCCTTTATGGTATATTAAACTCCAAATTATGTTTTGTCAATTTGTTATGTCATCTAAGTGATAATCGTTTCTATTGTTGAGACTCACTGCTTGCAGGAAACGTGGGCAGAAATAAATTCAATTTTGAGACTAAATTTTTCTGATATTCCTACTTTGTTATTGTAGGAAATTAAAGTTATTTGACTATACTAGTGTAATGAAATGCATTTCTCCAGACATGTAATCATGTAACAATTTGACAAACCTTAACCTGAGCTATTTTAATATGTGAAGCTACATGAAGTTCTGCAAATCAAGTCAAATCTGGCTATACTTTAATAATTGCATACAAACCATGCATGAAAGGCGCAATTTTATTTTCAGCAAACGAATAATTGTGAATTGTAATGCAATCAACATTTAAATTAATCCAATACTTTGATTATGTACGTGTTGGTATTTGTAATGATTTTCAAGGAGTATTAAGAACATCATTTTCTGACACCCCAGCAAGTTTAGCCATTTCCTTAATTTCATTTTCGAATGCATTTGTTATTATTTGCATATCTAACGATTCTGAAGAAATAATGCTGTCGTAAGCAATACTGCATCGTACTAATCCATTATAGCTCCAAAAGCACATAACAATACCTAAAGAAGCACATCAAACATTGTGTCGGTTATTTAAGTCTTGTATGCATTTAATTTGGTTGCGTAGTTTAGTTAGAGTTACATGTAAATTAGGTATGTAATTACTCATTACTTACCTATGCCTGATTTAATAGGAGGAAAAGCAATTGCATCGATTAACTTGTCATTGAATAATTGAATGGTTCTTACATATCCTGGAACATTGGAAAGTAAGAGTGTAGTATGAATATGCTTATTTGCATATTTTGTAACTTGAAAAGGAAATAATCCAACAAGCTGCATCAGCCAATATGAAAAATTAATATCCGTAGATTTCTTTAAAGAGTTCGCTGCGTCGAAAGCAAATGCTAAACGCTCATGAACACTCTCCAAGGACAAATCCATAGGAAACAGACCTAAAGAAAATCTATTTTGCGGTTCAATATTCGGATATGGCAACATGGCTGTAGTAAAACCGGCATGTATTCTTCCTGGAACAGTAAGTTGTTTCGCTAATGCTAATCTTCGCAAGGAACCTGCAGCCGCCGCATTCAGAATGGTCATTACTGTTGTATTTAAAGCTAATTTAATTTTCTTTAATGCTTCCAGTCTTACTGGTCTTGACCAACCAAATGTTTTAGATCCACGCAATTCTTCCCCGTGAAAACAATTTTTCCCATCCAATTTAACCAGCTTTGACATAAAATGAGCTCCAACAAAAAACAATTTCAAGTAAAAGAGTATATTGGTCATAATTGGAACATTGGTCGGTTTTAATGGATCTATATACATATTATTGGAACCTCCATGTACATTACCCAACTGCAATATTGCTTGTGCCAACGAAATTCCGTCTCCTAAACTGTGATGTATTCTCCATACAAGGGCATACAAGTTTTTGTCCGTTTCGTGGGGGTGGTTGGGAACGTAATGTGGCACTACATATACTTCCCATGGTGGTTTGTCACTTGGAAGTTTTTTATCTGCAAGCTTCCCAATGAATTCAAATACATTTGTTTCCCCCATAGTTTCTCCGTAATCTCCAACTATGTATTTGACATGGTTCTTGATATCAACTTCTTTACTGCAATCTTCCCAACAATAATATCCAAAGCATTTAGAAACTCTATAAAAAAATTTTCGAAAAATCTTTGCTCCATTCTCGTCCTGATTGTTAAAAGTTTTCATTATAGTATTCTGAATTTTTTCGAGATCACAGTTTCCTTCACAAATCGTTATGGTGTACAAGGAAGAGTTATTTACCCCTTGTTCGTAAGCCCATAGTGCATCTGCAGGCGGCATTAGTAAATATTTACCTTTGGTAAATAACTTAAAATAAACGTTGATAATTTGTCTTATAAACAATGCTCCTAGTGTAAATGACAGAAGCACGGGAGACAATAATATCACGAATGAGTTGCAAATGCATATTTCTGCAAAAGTTTGTAGCACAGAAAGTTTTATGATGTAGCGTGATGTAATCCATAACGCTATAATTGCTATCAAATAAATCTCAGCAACTCTTTTTAAAAACTCAATATTACTTAATTCAATATACGACATCGTGAAAAGGAAGTGACACAATTCAATATTCTAGGAAAGTAAGAAAACGTGAATGCTTTCGCTGATTCCAAAATAAGAATGATGTGTGCAAAATTTTGTTACAACTTTAAAACAATATTTCCCTGAAAGTTTTATTTATTTTAACAACACAAGAAGAAGAATGTCGATCGAGTCTTTGCATGCAATGATAAAGCAAAAGTGTGCAATACGATCATACATATATATGCTTCTACTACTTCTACAATCACTAACAGAACAGATTTCCCACGATTTATACGTATTAGTATTACATAAAATATTATATATATATATATATGTAACATAAAATTAGGTAATTGGGTGAGTGCTTAGAGTGATTGCGTACATACAAATTGTATACAAATTTACTAGGTAAGTACAGTAAGTAGATAGTTAGATACTACTATAAAATTTAATAATTATTAGAAACTGTCGCAAAATATGAGTTGTCTATTCAATTTCTATCTAGGCAGAGCTTACGTTTTAATGCCCTAGCACATTAACAACAAATGCATCCGTATGATACACAAATAGTTTAAGAGAAATGACGCGGATATTTGATAAAAATTGGGATTTTTGCAATGATTACTGAAATGTAATCTACCAACTTCGTTAAATGTGAGCTCTTCGTGCACTTTGGTACTGTAAGTAAATTATACGTACACCAAGGTATCTGTAGAGATACCTGACGTACACAAAACAATTTGTTTTTGTGCATTGTAATTGCAATTGCAATTCGGAAGATCCCTGAATTAATGTATTACTTCATTATAAGTCTGAGTTTCCTTCTCTTGACCTTGATATACATTCGCGAAGAGTAGGACGAAATATATATTAGAGCTTTTTTCAGTTCTAATTTTTTTAGAACCTTGTTTGAAAAATGGAGATTATAATTTTGCAGTTTCTTTAGCATACAATAATCGCTATAACTTATTGTGAAATCGTCATTCAGATTATTGGAATTTACCTGGGCTGTAGCTTTGAAAATAGTGTTAATTATTGCTGGCGTACCTAGATATGACATTAATTTTTCTTTTTTTCTTTTTGTTTTAATTATAATATGTATTACCTACTATACATTACTAAAAAGCGAATTTCTTGGTTTGTGATTGCACTCGGCATTTTTGGCAAGACACTAATAAATAAGCAGCAAGCTCAAAGTTTCTAGCAATAAGTCATATAAACGTCTAAGCATCTAAGACTGGATGGTTTGATGCATGAAATACATAAGGTTGACTACTAATTGTATCTGTATTACCTAATAACAAATATTTTTCTGCGATATTCACAATCCACTTAAACTGAGTATTCTATGCATTGGATCCCATGAAACATTATAGGGTAAAGCTCGTCTTATGTTGAACAAATATAATGCACAATTCATTGCTTTACCCTATCACAACATTTGAAGGAATAAAAGATTTTGCAAACTCGAATAAATAACCTTGTTCCGCAACTTAAGTAAAATTCAGGCGAGAAAAATAACTGTGAGCACCTTGTTTCACTTTGGCCAACAAAACCATATGCCGAGTCATCATGAATCTAAAATAGATAAGGCAAAGTATGGCTTCTGAATTTCCTTTTGCTTTGTTGTCATTTGCAAAAGTAAACTGATAGCATCATGCATGAATGAATACATACGTAAACGGCGGTAAACGGTATATCATGTTACCCTTCTCTTTTCCATTATTTATATCTATGTAAAATGGGAAATACTACGCAGTTTGACCCTTTGAGTTGACACGTATTGACGTATTTGTATATTTACATTACAAATGTTTAGTAAGCAGGAAATAACTAGGTACTGTAGTATAAGCATCAATGTAAGCGACAAATCATAACAACAGTGTAGAGATAAAGGATTTGTGAATTCACAACACAGAAAATCTAACAGGATTAATCTACACCGCAAAATGTTGGTAGTTCTCTCTGGTCTTATCGTAAAAACAATATGAAATGAGTTGTTGGCTTTTGTCTAGCTGCTGTGTGCTGAAATCCTTGTGAATGTTTTCGGGCTCTTTCTTTCCTCTACTATCAAAGCAAAAAACTCACAGATACTGGATTAACAATGAAAAATAACGTTAGTTACATGGAATTCGATTAAGTCGTTCTGACTACTACTGACGATGAGAGAGAAACTCGTCAGACTTCGGACTATGGAATGAGTCAAGTAACAAAGTTCATCCGCGGCATTCACTGTGCACACTCATACACTATTGTTGTATTGTTTAAGTAGTTTTAGTATAATAATTATTATAAAAACAATATTGTTTTTAATTTATGCTGCAATTAATTGTGATTGCAGCAATTTATATAATAGAACTCACCGAATCAAATACACAAACTAAACACTAAAAACATCCAGTAAAAGTAACGACGAATGTACAGTGGTGTGATTGACTTTCGTTGATGTATCCATGTATCATTAATCATCACCATTGGATTAGTCACACTAGACCTTAGTACATGTTCATCTGCACGTATACATAAATATAGATACCTCCATTTACATAAGTAAGCTCACATTAAGAAAACTTCGTCCACAGTGCATGGTTTACTAAGAAAAGTTTTATCACGGTAAATTACATCATTTTAACATTTAACTATTTATTTACGAGTTAATAAATTTAATGTTTGTTTTATCAAACTTCAGCATTTAGTATTTACATAGTAATTAGTTATGTTTATGATATTTCAACTTAGGTAGTTGTCGAATTGATTGCATGTGTAAAGTCTGCTCCAGATATTACAGAATACTTTCTTTAACCAATAATATAGCACATTCGATGACAAACGAGGTCAATTTCTCTTTCTGTACAATCATCGTATCGAAATTTTTTACATGGAGCTGTTTATTATTCTGAGCTGTAAATGATTATTACGATTTGGTTTCATTCCTTGTTGCTTGCTAATAATTTCTAAGTAATTGAATAGGCTTCAGGAGAATTACAAGGTAATTAAGCTATATATAGTACCAATACAATATTTCTTATTTACTAGTACTGTAATACTAATGATTATCATAATATGGTTTTAGACACATGTATCGAGTATCTCACTATCAGTATTCCGGCGTGCAAAGTTATACAAAGCTAGATATTGCTAGAATCTAGTAAGAATCTATGTTAGAGTAGTTTATGCTTAAAGAATTGACCTGTGTACTTGATGGAGTGATATAATATTAATCTTTATATATATTGATTCTCGGGGGATAAATACGATAAAACTGACATTTTATGAATTTAAAACCCCGAAGGATCGTATTTATATAAGTAAGAGGCAAGAGGTACTACAATTTAGAAATTCATAGTAATAATGTGTATATTATATACTGTCTCACATAGGCATGTGCTATGATTATAACTATTACTACAATGCTGTTAATAATATACATTCGATCCTTTTGTTGGGGTATTTAAAAAATTTGATATTAACAGATCTGACTCCACATTGACTCTTGACATCTGACTCCTCCTGCTGTGCTCCACATTACAATAAAATACACATTAAGTAGGTAAGAGAATTGTATGACACTAGAAGAAAAATCTGCTAGCCTGCGTGAATTCAATCTCTTGGGTTTTAAAGACGCAGGATGCATCTGTATGTTTTTACATACCGTGGTGGTTGTGCGCTAAGAAAATGTGAACAGTATTATTCTACAGACAGAGAGTAAAAAAAGAAGAGAACATTTTTTACATTGACATGCTGTACAATTCTATCTGAACTATATGTTCCATATAAACTGAAGCTTAGAATTTTAAACAAAACTATTAATCTGTCAAGTTATGTAAACTTGATACAGGATCTATTTGTCTTATCCTATCTTGGTATCTATCATTAAATTTTATGAATGCATGACGTAAACAGATAATTGTTAGCATAACTCTATCGTTTATTGTATATGTATACGTACACTGAGAGATGACAGATACGAAAGGGGAGCAATAACACGGAAAGGACTTCACAAACAGTCGCATTTACACTAAACCAACAGTAATACCACAAGAATTGCAGCTAAACACATGATAACGTTCATAATATTTTTGTTGTGCATTATTAGTGTTCATAATAAGAAGAGTAAATACACAAAGTCCGTAGTATCATACGAAGAACCAAAGCCAATCCATTCTTTATGCCAAGCACACCTTCGAAAGAAACCCTTTTTCTAATTTTGTAAGGACTAACTGGAACTGTTGCGTTGGGAGAACGGAACAAAGGTATTGTAATATTGTAGCAGTATTTCTCAAGTGTAAAAATAGTATCAAAGTTCATATACCTACGTCATAAATAAGGATATAGCTGAAGAGCACAAATAGACTAGCAAAGCAATCAATATTACATACTGTATATAGAATTACCACCTGCATATTACAAAAATATTTATACATGTGAGCCCCATTACAATGTAGTGCTAAAATAGCCCTTTGAGTGTCTTATTCATTCATATGTCTCATGTCTGACAGGAGGCTTGTGAAAAGCAAAGTGACCTGAAGTAAAGCTTCATTCATTCCTTTATTTGACTCGACTCGTTCTAGGAAACATTAGCCGACCACATTTTGAGACGGACACTTATTATTAGTAAGTCTACGTGGCAGTGTTACTTGTTACTCGTTAGATATTTACGAGATTCGGATTTTAGTGAGTTTTTTGTTTGTATTTTTTCATTGCCAAGAAATTTCTAAACAGGGATTTTGTGGTTGTAGATTTAGTAATCACTTATGTGCATTATTGCAGCAATTAGCAAACATTGAATTCTCAGGTCCCTCTGTTGTATTTATTTTCATTTTCACTCCCTGTGGGCTTCACAAGTACATACATTTACTAAATGCAATCAAAATAATTTTAAGCTAAAAGTAATTATTTTTCTCTAGGTTGCAATCATAAAAACGAAAGATTCTTCACGTAAGTTCAAGGAAGAGACTGAGAGTCAAGGCAAAAGTCAAGTAAGTGAGGTAAGCCGATCTCTCCTTAATAAACATTACATTTATGTAAAGTTCATTCATTATACTTATCCGATTAATCTGCGACATAAAGTAAAATATATTTTTCAAATGTAATTGTTATTTTACGTGAAATATACTGTAGTATGTAGTATAACATGCTTTTGTTTGGTGTTTAATAATTGTACTACTCTCTTTCAGGATATTCGCTGCGTTTGGACTGCAATCAAATGGATTCTCCAAGAAAATTGATGTTTCAATGGAACTACTGGGGTTTCAAGAAAAAGTTCCCTGATTATGTGAACAATTTGTTTGTCATAAAGAGCTTTGACAATGAGAAAGATTTCTTCTCACTTTACTATGATATTATGAATTCGAAGAAACAAATCCAAGATGGGGATGTCTTCTCGGTTTTCAAAAATGGTATTAAGCCACTAGTAGATGACCCGCAAAATGAGCTCGGAGGAGAGTGGAGGATTTCATATCCGAGAGACGCTAAAGGACGGCTAGCTGACCTGAAAAAGGATTGGCTAAAAATCGTAAGAAAAAAATCGTTCCAAATACTCACGAATATATATTTGCATATCAATATTTCTGCAATTAAATAGTTATTATAGATTTTACATAATATAATTTTGTTTAATTGAATAGTTGCTGTTAATGGTAAGTGGTTGGTTCGGGGAAGAGGAAACTGGTATCTGCGGTGCAGATTTGGATTTGAGAGGTGATTACTACAATGTGGATGTGCTCTCTGTGTGGAACAATGATTGGAGGAATAATCGTCAGATCGAAAACATTCGGTACTAGTACTGTGCTCTACTTAATACAATTCATTAGCATTACTAATGTTAGTAAAAATGTACCTCTTGATGATAAATTGAATTTTTTATTTTTCAGAGCTATAATTATGCAGCAACTCACATTGAGCAGCAACGTCAGTGTAACATACCACACTCACCATTAAAATTTCGTGTACCTACATACAAATCCACTTTGAACAAGTCACTTTATATTTTTATACAACGTTGCCCATTACATAATAATTTCTAGGTATCTAGTGTTTATACTTTCCTACGTAACCTACATGTACAATTAAAACTTATGTAAATTACAGTTTACAAATGTAAAGCAGTTGTAATTACAATGTCAGGGTAATTGTACATCTAAAATGTATGCTAGTGTTGATAGAATGGAGTAGTTTGAAATACTGTGAACTGACACTACATTGTAATTTTGTGAAATGAATAAAAACAGAATTTAATTTAAGATCAATAGGATAACGAGTTTCATTCACAGGCGGAAACAATAAGTAGGTATACGTAATTCTAAATGGTAACAATAGTCTGTACTGTGTACATACTTGGTGTACCTATATGCATCGTTTCAGCAACTTGAGGTGTGTACTTGTGTGTAGGTTGATTATATTGCTTTTGTATATAGAGTCGTATTATATAAACTTTACAAGCAAGCTGCATCTAAACGTATTATGATTGTAACAGTGTACCTACAGTGTATACGTATAAAGAGATTTCACATAATAAAATGATCGTGCATGTAAAAAGATTCGATAAAACAAATGAAATTAGATAAGAATGCAAATACAGCACAAAATAAAAGGGAATCTGTATTACAATTTTTATTCGTTTGTTTAGCAAATCCGTGAAAATTAAAGCGTGGCAATTTAAAGGTCCGTGAACAATTGATTTGCGCTACAAGAGACAGCGTGCATATATCTACGACAATTATATATGGATCAAGGCTCAGATTAAATAGAACTTAAATGTAAGTGAAAGTGATGATCCATGAGCTACTATACTACATATGTACAATACCTTACCTACCCAATACACTTTTAATTAGGGATGCTAAGTGCATAGCAGAAAGATGCACTTTAATAGCAATTTTAACCGTCTTCACGGGTTAAGACAAGAACTTAAAAATTTCAACCCAACTATGAGTTGTTAAAGATTTTAGACTTTTTCGAGTACAAAGGACCACATATACAGGTTAAAGTATTCACGTGTAATTTATAGGTGACCTGTGTCGATTCAAGAGTTGTATAAATATCTGAGAAAATTTGTTTTAAGTCACATTCCACCTTTAGCTACTCAATCCAGCTACCAAAACCACACAGGTAAAACTTCTACACGAAGTACGTCCCCAAAGGAAATAAAGATTCGTTTTTAATTTTTTGAAGTCGGATTTAGTTCCTGAAGAAGGATGGCTGCCTGGGCTAACTCAGTAAGTGTCTCACAATATTTAAATGCAAACGAACATAGTAGTTAAATCAAATTTAAATACCTACAATTATTTGAAGTGTAATTAAACTTTGTTTAAATGTTAGACGCGCATTTCAATGTGCATGGTACTCTTCGTCATTGTTGCTCTCATGAGTGGTGCTGAGGCTGGATACAGACGAGGAGGTGGCGGTGGTGGTGGTGGTTACGGAGGTAATTATTGTAATCTAATGTTAATTTTTAACATGTCCCATCATTCAGTTTTTATTTTCACAGTATTGACCCAAAATTGTTCAAAAACTTATTTCAGTTTTGAAAATAATTTTATGTATTCATTTTTACAGGTGGTGGTGGAGGTGGCTATGGCGGAGGAGGTGGTGGTACAAACTGAAATATTTTTAATATAGAAAGTTGATAATCATAAATATTTGCTAAACAAGTTTTTCTTAATTGCAGGAGGGCGAGGAGGAGGAGGAGGGTATGGAGGTGGTGGTGGACGCGGAGGCGGAGGTAATTATACACATAACGTTATGATTATAATTTATTTGCTAACTTCATTTGTGAGATTCTTGTACTTGTTCATTTTGCTATATCAATTTGATATTCTGATTCTGATGTACTGATTCGTTTCATTGTTTGCTAAAACGTTTGTTTCATTTCTTTTTGAAATAGGAGGTGGATACGGGGGTGGTAAGTAATGGGAAGAAAGTTTCTGTAATGTCAATTTAACCATTTTACAATTGTTTATTTTTGAACTATTTTTTCTCAGGAGGAGGCGGATATGGTGGAGGCGGTGGTGGACGTGGAGGTAAACGATTTAGTTAATGAATTCATGACTTATCAATAGTACATTTAAATTAGCATGATGGCTGATTATAAATATTTAAAATTGCAGGTGGAGGTGGAGGTTACGGAGGTAATGCAAAGCTACTTAGGTTGCTGAATAATCATGCGGTAATGATTTCATATTTATTTATGTATGTTATGCAATTACTTTTTCAAAGGAGGAGGTGGTGGAGGCGGTTATGGTGGCTATGGAAAATAAGGTTTCGACCTTACCCCAGTTGCGCATGGACTATAAAGTTCTTGGAAGCACTACGTAGTCTGTCTCATTCATGAATTCTCAATGGTCGAAGCTATAGGGCCCTGTACATAGTATCATACCAAACTACATTCACTAACATTAGTACAGTTTGTAGTGATAGTATTTAATTTTCGTGTCAATATGGAAATCCAAACAATTACTGACTATTTACCTATTCCACACAATATTGTTACCTGATAATAAAATTCTGTCATAGTTAAAAACAATCACGGTTTAAAGAATATCATTGGCATGTGATGTCTGTATTACCTAATATTAATTTAACATGCATGACATAAATCAATAAACTAAAATAAGGCGAGTTGCTCATTGACACCAAAATGCGTACCTATACAATTTTATTTACTTCCTTTACTAGGTGTAACTCCCTACTTCCTTACTAAATGCTACTATAATAGCAAATACAAACAAATAAATAAACCATTCGTAACGGTTGAAAGAAGTGACGAGTAGGTGGTACTAACTGATTTGGCGTAATCGATGATTTTGTGTTTTTCCTAAACGAGTAATCCTATCTTCGTTCTATGTTTATGTACACCGTATACAATGTGTCCACATATCAGCAAATCGCATACAATGGGTGCGATAATTCCATTTCATTATTCATGTAATTGTTTTCACTTCATTATGCACGCTGGTTATCGTAAACAAAATACATTTTTAGCGGCGAGTCTTGTCATTATTTTGGTTATTTACCGCAATATTAATAAGAAATGTCCCCGCAATCATTTCTTACGTAGGATCCATACCAAATTTCTTTTACGAATAAGTACGCTATCAGTAGCATATACTATCGTACGTACATATGTTATGAAATATTACAGTGAGCATGAAAATATGTTACGATTATTATTGTTCATCGCTTTTATCATGACCATGACTGACATGGTAAAACTGACTAAGGAAAACAATATAACCACAAGTTACGCAAAATCGTATAAGGAAGAACACATTTTATTATCTGTTTAACAACATGAACTTTTAGAGCTGTTATTTGTGACTTGGAAAAACTTACACACAAATCGTTGCTTCCATTCAGTTCACTGGCATTGTGAAATTATGTAAATAGAAAATAGGCACCTAGTTAAAATACTGCTTGTGTCTAAAAGCAGAAATTAAGCAAAGTTAATTCCATTTGTCCGTAAAAGCAATTTTTATTCCATTTCTCAAAAAAATTCTAGAAAATGAACGGCAAACCAAAAGAGTCGGGTCATCGCTTGGCTCGTATCCAGGAGGAGGAGAAAATGATCCTTCCGGTTGAAATTGACACAGAGGACGACGAAGACCATCACGGCAATAAATGCTACAATGTTTTCATGGACACAATAAGTTTGATATTGGCTATAGTGGAAATTGGATTGGTCATTCACCTGTCAGTTAGCCATTTTAGGCATTCAAGAGGAATAATTGCATTGGCCATGTTAGCACCTATAGTTCTCAATTTTGTCGGAGTGACTTATTTCTTCTCAGAGTAATTTTTCGTTGAAATTATTATTGCATACTTAACTATATACTTGTTTACCTTACCCAAATAATATTATCACTATGTAATGTAATACTATTCATTTATTAAACAGCAAAAATGAAAGATTGGAATTTGAACGGGTGGGGATAACACGTTGTGCCAAAGATATATTCCAAGTTCCTGTTTTGGGACCCGTTTTTACGTAAGAATCATTCATAATTAAAAGCAAGCAAGTAATCTAAATGAAGGTGTTTAATATTCATAAACGATTTTGAATTTTGCGTACTGAAGGGCTGCGAAGGTTTTAATGATTTCAAGTGGATGTTCATCTTCCGGACAAACTAATTACGCCAGATTTGAAGCCTCGGCCATTAAGATGAGACAAGCAGAGTCTTTTTTCGGTGCTGCACCCGAAGCACTTGTTCAGCTTACGGTGCTTTTAGTCACTTTAGGAAGAGAAATGACCCTTGACAGTAAATTTTTGACATAAATGTTTACTGGTTATATAAAATGTCTTCTTAATTAACAATTGAATTATTATGCAATCCAGATTATTTGGAAATAGCCGTGGTTATTGTATCCGTTTTCACTTTGGCTGAAGCAAACATGTACGGGATAATATCAAACTATTACAAACTGTTTCATGAGTACGAGAGTGGTGATTGGAAACTTCCTCATTTAACTATTCCGAAAAAATTGTTGCTACTGTCCCATTCAGTTACTTCAATAGGTAATTAAGATGCAATTGTTAATATAATATTCTTATTAATTTTTAACCCAAATTGAACGAAAGTTTTTATTTTTCAGGTACCAGAATTGCTGCAGTTTCTTTTTTGAAAGCAGGATCTTTCCTGGTCTATAAGAAATACATCTTATATCTAAAAAATACTCCTACAGAAACGGCAATGAAAAACGTGACAACGACCATGCGTACCATAGCAAGGCGTTCACCTTGGAAATATACTACAAGTAGTTTCAAAGAGACTACCTATAAAAATATCATTACAACAACAATGACAACCACTACAGCCAGAGCAACGACTGCTGCAGCTGCTGCTGAGATGAACTCGGAAGGTGCAAATACCCTTGCTTATGTTGTTATGGCTGTAATTATGTGTGAAATGGCAGTGCGAATTGTTGTGTTTTATATCGCCCGATTTATTAAATACTCGTACATTGGCGATGGAATTCCCAGTGGTTGTTACGAATCTATCAATTATGGATGGAGAGCAACCATTTTGGACTTTGGTTTCCAGTCCAGATATATTATAGTCCAAATGTGGTTTTATGTTGAAAATCTTTGTTTCTTTGCATTCTGGTGGTGGACGGTTCGCTGTCACGCAGATCCTTGGGTTGAAGAGGAACTATTCCCACCCATTTCTGCAATTTTCCTTCTGGGCACATTACTCTCGATATTTTTCTTGTTTGGGTGCCGAGGATTGGAATTGCATTATCTTAAAAGTCCTTTTAGTAAAAAACGTAGACCGCAATCTTGAAATAGACAATGATGTGTGTAAATAGTAATGTACTTATTTATAAGCGTCCTTTACTTATGTTTTCGTTGTGTGTGAAAAGGTTGATTTGGCCAAACATGTTTCTCAACTATGCAGTAAATAAAGAAATAACTTTACATAACCAATATAAATCTATTTTTGCAATGAAGCATTTATTTTGTTCGCATTTTTGCACTTGCATTTTGCCCATGTAGTTATTCTAGTGTGAACTTGAATCAGAATTGAGCAGAAGGTGACATAAAGTTGAGACATAACGTAAACCACGTAACAAACAATATTTTTCGTCAACATACGTCAACGTGAATTTAAATCTATCGAAATCTAGATCATTTCTCATGCATCATGAAACTTTCCAAGGCAGATAAATATATTGCCGTATGAACAGCGTATTATTGTCTTTACGGATGTCATCGCATATGCTATGATGTCATTGATGTCATATTATTCCATGGTGCAAAGTGATGAGTCCTGGTTTTGGTTAAATGAAAGCTTTTAGTTGTACTATTAATACCTACTACTGTGAATTGCATTATAATTACCTACATTTCATAAGACTTACATGCAAAACTTTTTGTTTTTGCATCTTTATCGTGTGGTGATGTGGTTTCTAGAAGCTTGATTGCTCTTTTCATATAAATACGCAACTATGTACCATCTACTAGCATCAGTTGTTCGACAAACTTATCAAGAACATGGCGACAGCAATTAAACTGGTAGGAGAATTAAAATTAATATTTTATCAAAAATTCATTTAAGCAAAATGAAATTTTCAAGAATAATTGAGCGCATAAATTACTTTTCTGCTTACAGGTCTTTCTTTTGACCATCGTGTCATTGGCGCATGGAGTTACCAAAAAGAGAGATTATGGTAGTTCTGAAAGTGACTCTGGACACCACCATCATCAACCAAGCAAAGAAACAAGTTGGAAGGAAAAGTATCTCATTTGTGAATTACGATATGAACGTCTAAAGAACTCATGCGAAAATAAACATCCGACGGATTGGGAAACTCCTGGCACCGACAACGAAGGTGGTGGTTATCCAAGACCCCCTCCAAACCGACCCGGTGGTGGAGGTGGAGATTACGATAGACCGAATACTAAACCAACTACACGTAGGCCTACAACTCGACCACCATCAAGTCCTCAAGGAGAATATACAACTACCAGACGCCCTGGACAAACCACAAAGAGACCATCTTACCCTGGTGACTATGATCCCACAACTACCCGCCGCCCTGGACAAACCACAAAGAGACCATCTTACCCTGGTGATTATGATCACACAACTACCCGCCGCCCTGCACAAACCACAAAGAGACCATCTTACCCTGGTGACTATGATCACACAACCACAAAGAGACCTTCCTATCCTGGAGATTATGATTACACAACTACCCGACGCCCGAAAACAACAACTAGACCAGCATCGCCTTCACGACCAGAGTATCCTGGATCATCAGGGAATGGTCTTTATCGTCCCACTAGCCGACCTGATTATGAAGAGGAAAGTGGTGGATATCCTCGCCCGCGTGGCAGTGGACAAGTGTCAACATTAAATCGCAAAACTCGTCCGGGGTTCACTACATCTGGATAAGTACCAACCCAATTACAAACGATTTTAACTCATCATGATCATTTCTAAAGATATAATCCGCAATATGAACATGAATAACGAAACCTTTGGTCCAATATGATGTCTCCATATAATATTCATTACAAATAAACTGTATCAACTCATAGGCAACGACTGGACCTGTTATTCGCAAGAATAACTTGTTAAGTAGTTTAATTTCCAATCGCATGTTTGCTAATGTATGCTTTTCAATTGTTTTTTGAGAAAATGAGATTGTTCAAGCGTTTACTAGTTTTCATGTGTAAATAAAAATCGATTTCTAATTATAATGACTGTATAATCTGTATACTTCAAAAAATACCTTTGTCAGCAATCTTTTCTGTGTATATTATATGATTTGATTAGATACATCCTTCTTATTGCAAGTTTATTTAAATTAATACAAATCTTCTCCGCCGGTATAGCATGAGACTATGGAATATTATATTATAATATAATAACACTGTGATGTGCTAACAAAAATATGATGTACTTATAATTTTTACTAAGTATCTGAAAATACTTCATAGCAATGTGTAGTTTATCTATCTCACTATCTGTCCTTACCCTCTAGAACGAATAAATTCACTTAATTCATTAAGAGTGTGCTTACATGTTCATGGGGTCAATCGGTTGCATTATTCATGACCTAATAGGTCACAATTAAGAACTTTTGAGATTAAGCTTAGTATGTCTACGTAGGTATACTATACTGCATTCATAATTAAAAAGATGAATTCAAAGAATGCATGTGCTAATCTGCTGACAGGTAATTGAAGGTGTGTCTATTGTATACTTTCAATTTTCAATATTCCAATTGGTATAGTGAAAGCCAAGTATTTACTAAAATTCTATATATAGTATATCCACATAAACATTTTTGCTTTTTGATTTCGAGTAGTTATGTTTAACTAATCAATTAATTACTAATCGATCATTTAACAAACTATTTAAGATATGTGTTATGAGAACTTATGACTCTGTATAAGTATGATATGTGAATGCGAATATTATTTCACCGAATGTGAACTGAAGATAAAAACCAATATCGATATAGACAACCAATAACAAGCATGATATGATGTTATGAAATGATTGACATTTTTCTGACTTGTTTTCATTGCGTAGCAGGTAATAAACACTTGAGAGTTAAGTAGATACTAGATACCACGTTGGTGCTTCCCATTTCTCAGTCAGTCTCGGTTTGTCGCTTCTACTTATTGCTAATTGATAAATCATATGATGACAATGAATATCTGCTTCTCGAATTGATTGATCAACTCATCCTACATATTGTATGTGGCATATGAAGATACTTTAATGTTGTAATCTGTCATAGTAATGTATAGTAATCTGTAAGTACACCTGATATTCAGCTTACTCATCTCACCTGTAGGAATTTGAAAATTGAATTGCTGTATTACTGTATATACTTCAAACAAATCAATTTATATAATGAACTGACGCTTTTTAATCACGCATATATTATCTAATGAAATGTTGAAATTGAGAATTATACATATACTCTTGTTTTAACAATTACCCAGTCAGAGAAGGATTAGTTGTGACATTGTTTCTTTCCTTTAACATTCTCACAAATTTTCTTCTAAAATGTTGAAAACAGGTATGAAAATTTGTTACTAAAATTAAAATAGTTTTTTGTTACATACACGTATAGTATGTATGTAATATTAGGTCATTTATAAAGTATACTATATTTACATTTACACTTTTTTCAGTTGTGTGTCTGTCGGTGCTACTGTGCAACATTTGGGTTACTCATGCAGCATCCAAATTGGGTATGTTTCCATAATTTTCTCAAGAATACGTTTTCTGTACCTTAAACATATTTCAATACGTACGCATTACTTGTTTTATTATTTGTTTATTTCATTCGTAATGCTTGGAATTTAGAAACTTATAATGTTGACCCGTCATCCGTAACTGTAAGTGGTTTATCTTCTGGAGGTGCAATGGCCATGCAACTCCATTTTGCATTTTCCAAGGACATTCATGGTGCTGGAATTATAGCTGGATGTAAATACCTAAACAACCCTTAAGAAATGTTAAAGTATGCCTTAATGATATTGTTAAGCAAGTAATAACAAGTACCTACTTGATTTTTAATAGTGCCATATGCATGTGCAAAGGGCGGACTTGTAAATGCTAATTTGTGCATGTACAGTCCAGGAACCATCAATGTAGCCAATTTGATAAATGAAATTAACAGTCAAGCGAATGCTGGGAAAATAGATCGAACGGAAAATGTAGGAGGAGACAAAGTTTTCATTTTTCATGGAACTAAAGACACTACAGTTAATCCTGGTAAAAAAGCAATCAAAAAATGAAAAATCATTTCATACATAACTAATGTTGAAATAATGACTTCCCATTTCTCCAATCTTGCAAATTAAATTTTTCTATAGCTGCTGCCGGAAAAACTAGAGAAATTTATGAACGATTTGGGGCTGTAATCGAATCTGAATTGTCATTAGGAGCTGTTCATGGATATGTATGTTTTTCAATTTTATGATTAGGAATACTAATTTATTATTTTATGTAACATTTTGTAGAGTAAATAAATTTATTTTTTATAATAATGTATAGCCAACAGACTTTTACGGAGCTGCTTGTGGATCAAGTTCAGCAATGACTCAATACATAAACAACTGTCAATACCACGGAGCTTACCACGTTCTTAACTTCATCCACAACAATACTCTAGTACCACCCACAGGTTCCACACCTATAGCTGGTGAACTCAGAGAGTTCGACCAGGGTGAATTCGGTGGAAATGCTGCCTCTAGCATGGACTCAACTGGTTTCGTATACATTCCATCCGGTTGTAGAGACAGAACACAAAAATGTAAATTCCACATTTCTCTACACGGATGTTCCCAAAGCAGGTATTCATTCAGTAGGATTAATCTGTGAAATTAAGATGACTTATTTAAACTATACTCTAGTATTTTATATACATTTTTCTGAATATAGAGCAACAATTCAAAATATTTATGCAACAAAGACTGGATACCTTGAAGTTGCAGAAATGAACAATATTATCGTTATTTTCCCTCAAGCTACAGCAAACATTATGGCAGGAAATCCTAACGCATGCTGGGTAAATGCAAATTGAATGGCTTTATTTACACATTATATTTAGCATTCATGTAGAAATGAACAGTTTTCATAAATCAATGAGTGTTCATGCTTATTAAAAATACAATTTTATTTTTAGTTCAAAATTATACGAAAGTTTTAATTTCTGTTGCTTTTTGCAGGACTGGTGGGGTTATCTTAATGCGAATTTCAGTAAGTATTTAGTTGTTTGATGCTCTATGTAGTTCGTTGTGCTATAATACATTGCATAGGTATACGGAATGTAACATACATAAGATTTTAAGACACACACTACATTATATACATACCTATAAGTAATATATACATAAGCAGATTTCTAACCACGTTTAATTTTAATATTTATCTTATGCTTTTGCCTATAGTTAACAAAGACGGAGCCCAAATGAAAGCTTTACACAGAATGCTCGTGAGAGTTGCGCAATGGTAATATACAGTTTATCTTTTCAAGTAGATTTGATACGTAGCTTTAATCATGAGATGAGTTTTATGTAAGGTTTATATTTGTTATTGTTGCAAACTATAAGTGAGAATGTCAATTATATACAGTGATGGAGCTTCAAGTTGTTATGAAGACACTGTGACAACGACAACTACAGTTGCTCCAACGGGACCTACTACAGTTGGCCCAACCACTACCGTGGATCCTTCCAACCCGTGCAGGGACAATGATGTTTCATTCCATCCACTCCCTGGTCTTTGCCAATTCTACACTATGTGTGCCTGTGGTGCACAGGTTTTACTCCAATGTGCTCCAGGACTTTATTTCGATCCTTCCATTAATAACTGCAACTTTATTCAACTCGTACCTTGTCAAGAAGACGCCACATTGTTAAACCAAACCCTTTCAAACTGAAAACTAATATTCAACACACCTATGTAATTCCTTTATATTATAGCATTGGCAATTAAAATGGACTAAGCAAAGACATTTTGTAAAAGCTTCCATTTATTGATACAAATATTTACACGGGTAGGTTCTGTATATAGAGATAAATTTCACGTATAGCTAAGATAATAGTTAGCATCTTACAGATAAATGATTTTTTAACAAATAATTAAATTAATTTTGCATGTACAAAACAGGAAAAGACAAATACATTTACACTATAAAACCGTCATCGACATCAATCTGCGTTTGATCTAATCGTCTTAATAAATGACGCATCCTGCCAACTTGAGAAGTTTTATAGACAGTTAAAGGTAACCAGTAAACAAGAAATAACAAGGGCACTCCTCCCCCGGTCGTAGTGTGAGTGAAAGGAGGTGGAAAAAGATATCTGCAGGCTTCGATCAGAAATAGAGTTAACAGGAAAATATTCAGCATTTCCAAGTACATCCATAATTGACATTTCTGCATGTTCATCTAAAGTTTGTGACGTATTAAAAAGATGAGTTAGTATAAGTCAGCAAATTGAATAGAAAATAATTTAATGTATGCTTTACAGTTTTAAGTCCGTCGTGCTTCAGGTATAAAACTGCACTGGTAAAAACGTTTATGTAGGCAACACCGAAGGCGAGAACATAGATCTCTGTAATTTATAAGTTGACTTCGTTTAAAAATCCATAATTTAAGGAAATAAAAACTTCGTGTCTGTGTGAAAATAAGTGTAGACACTCACTTTGTGCATCTCTCAATTCCAATTGCCATTCTGCCAACATCAATCTGTTTACTATTGGAATAGCTTCCGTTGCAGCTAAGCAAAGGAAAAATACACTCCCAAAGAAGTGTAAAATCTAAAAGTTTGAAAGTTTGAATTAATACGATGAATTAATACTTTGAATTTCTTTACTACAATAATCGCAAAAAATTGTACTTACTAATTCTCTATGTAAATTATTTTGCAATTTTTTCCAAAGAAGACTTACTCGTTCCATGTGGTACTAACAAACTACAAAAACTTCTTTAGCCAGAAACAAACACATCAAACTCTTCTTGTTGAATGAATGAGACTTTCTGAGTGAGCCAAAATCGAGTACACCTTAGAATGTTATATAAAGCTATGTATATCTTCGGTAAGTTCGGTATGAATACGAGTCTGTCTTAAAGTCGCAATCTTACAATAATAAACAAAACGTATTATTTATCCCAGTTTCGTTACCTACATACATTATTGGAGATGAAAGATTGCTTGTTTCTACAGCCTTGTGAATTCCCAGCTTGTGGAAGTGGAAAGCGATGGAAAGATGAACTCTGAGAATAACTCTCGCTTTTACTTCAACATTAAAAACTTAGAAATGGAGAATGTACTTGGAGAATGGGTTAGTTACAATTAGGCGGATATAATACGCATGAAGTATCTACGGTTAAAACCGAGTGCCAAAGTGAACAGCATCATATTTTTATTACAAACGAAAATCAGTTATTCATATAAAAATAATATCACATTTCATTAAAATGACCGATCCCTTTGGATTAGGCAAACTAAGAAGTAGAGACAAGGTATACAGAAGGAGCCCAGGTTTACATCTGTTAACTTTGCGTTTGGTCAATACATACATAAGTACTACTAAGTACCTAATACACTCAAATAATCCTAAGCCTTAAGTAAGATTGCAAACACAAATGGTATTTTGCATTTTATACGCACACTTGTAAATACATGTTGAGTTTCTGTCGATAATGCATCATGTAACGTATCCTTCTACAATTTCTGAACTGAAAGGTTGCTTTAACAAAAGCAAAATCAACAAGTCTTTTTATTTTTATGAGTTTTTGACCACATACGGTTTCTCAGAACTTCTCGTCTAGTATAAATAAGTAGGTACCTACGTATAATACCTATATCTATCTAATATTAGGCAGTAGTGTTTAGATTTTTCCATGCACTGTTTAAAAGTATTTGCTTACTGTATTTAGATCAAGGTGTCTGACCTAATAAAATTTGATGTAATGTTGTGTTGAATGCGAGACAATTTTAAACATTCTCACTTTCACCATCGTACATGGACTGCAGCAGAAGGTTGGCCTTACTTAACCAAAATGTAATATAATTTTCATGTTAGTAAACTAACGATACGTTGCATTTTAATCAACTTAAATCGAGTCCATGTATTCCGAAATTAAGTCGAGACTTGAATTCGTGAGAATTAGTAAAACCTATAATTTAAGCTTAGATTGTTTATTACTATTACTAACTTGTGTAACTAACAACTAACTAGCAAGGACCATTTCTCATTTTTTCTTCGCGACTCCAAGTAATGGGAATGACTCCTGGTAGGGTAAGCATGCCATAAAAATAGCTTCATTTAATACAGATGTAAAACAAAATACCAAAATTATTTTCAGCACCAGAAATCCACGTATTAATGTTTCCTCTTAAGACAGACGGATTTTTATTTTTTAGTCATTTATTTCAACATGAAGTCTCAGTACGAAAGTACAAATACAAATAGGTTCTAATTCTTATCACTACTAATATAATATAATATAGCTTACTTACTTGATAGGGATTAATCTATCTGTAGCTGAGGCTAGTATAAATCTATATAGCTGAGTAAGCTGAGTCTAATGTACATAAAAATATTTATTTCCTATAACTAAATCACAAATACACAAATTGATGGAATGGAAATGAGTGTTGCACGACATGCAATGACTCAGTGTAAACACAACCACACATAAATTGTACAACCTGAACATACCTATCTACAAATGGTCACTCAGGTAAAACCTGAACATACAAAAAAATGATCACTCGGGTAATAATACTATTAATATTGATAGTAACAAAGTACTTTGAATTTTTTTAGATAGGTATGACTAAATCTACTGCACACAGAATAATATGTAAATGTATATGTATATAGTATACATACTTAAACAAGCATGTATGACATACGATGCATTTATTTTGTTCCGTTGTTGAGTTGAAAGATAGTTATAACTTAAGCGACCTCATTTTTAACTTTGAAATCGGCCATTCGAAGCATTGAAGGCTGAATCGTAACACGAAGTTTCTTTTCACGTCTCGATGAAGATGAATTGCCATTACGACTGCTACCAGCCACAGAACCAGTTGACATTACATCAAAATAACTTCCTTCATTGTCGGAAATATTCGTCAATCCACTTTCTTGAAATATTCGTAGGCTTCCCCTGAACTGTGGAATGTAAAAGAATCATTATATACTATTTATATACTTTGACTTTAATGATCATTTAATTGTATACACTATACATAAACTAATACACTATAGCTTAGCAAAGATATCAAAGAATTTTTAAATTGCATATTCACCTCAAAGTTTGGCCACACACAAGTTTGTAGATTTTTGACAGGCAACTCGTTAATGCATTTTTGGCTAAGAGGGTACTTTTCAAACCCAATGGTGTCCTCTGTAAAATTACATCTGTGATCTGACCAGTGATGCTTTCCAATAGGGATTCTCAACACACGGGGAATGTGTTCCATTTGAAGCACTTTTAGAGATTTCAAAACACCAATTCCAGGTGATGGAATTTCTTCTCCGTCCATTTCCTCTTGCTTTACAATAGGCAGCTCAATATTGTAATACTTTACATATTCTTCAAACTGAGAATACCTTTTTAGTAAATTCAGGTTGCTTATATCCCACTCTGACCTTAAAGATGCAGTAGACCTTCCCAACAGACAAGATTCTAGAGTAGATTCAAAATCAAACTGAGTTTTTAAATGAAGTTCTTCGATTTTAACATACGTTGCGTTGGCCATAGCTTCAAAAAATCCTCGTAGGCATAAAACACTTGGTAAAAAGATCCATAGCTTTTTTAATGAGGGAAACATTTCTGGAATTCTCTTTGATAAACTGCTATCCTTCAGTGCGTCTGGAAACTGCAAATCTGTTATGTTAAAATGAGGCTCCTCTCTAAGAAAATTGCACGTTTGATTCCACGGTCCTCCAACTTTGAAAACTTTTAAATTAGGCAAATCCTTAAACGTCAACTTGTCTATATTGATTAAGTTTCCGAGAACAATGGATTTGAGACTCGGCATGTGAGGAAAACGGATTTGAAATTTGAGAAATTCTAATGTAGTTTCTTTCACAGTGACAACATTGCTTCTCCTTTCATTAGAATTAGAATTTTGAAGGATTGATTCGAATTCGTATTCAGCTCCTATACTTAATGTCGTTAATTTGTCCATTCGAGGAAAATTAACATAAAACTCCGATTTAACGGACGATGAATCACCTTGCAGAGACCCATGAACTATTAGAGTTTGGAGCTTTGAAAATTTTGAAAGAACTTTCTCAAATGTCACCGCTTGAATATCTTCCCAAAGACCATTCCCCATTTCCAAATGTTCCAAATTGGGAAGTTTAGCAGAACTTAAATAGGACATGTGCTGCTGTTTCATTACCCCTTCTTCGTTTTTGCTTTGCAGCTTGAGTTTCTTGAAGCATTTTAAAGGAGATGTGTCTGTAGCTTCCTTCAAAGCTCTCAGAATTTGGTCTACTTCTGTCAAGTTGAGAAATGTATATTCAAACGTTTCCAGAGAGGAAGCTCCTTTGAATATTTTTAAATAAACTGTGTAGAGAACGTTATCCCGGTCATTTCCAACTGCTGTCTCCATTTCCCCGCACGTATAATGTATTTCCCTCAAATTGGGAATACAAATTGATTTTGAGGGAGAATTAGCTAGTTTAATTGAGGAAAATGAGCCTGCAAATTTCAAAACCCCCAAATTTTTGCACAGTTTGGTGAGGATGGCATATAGATTGAAAGGACTGGAATCAGATGTCCCTTTTTTCTCTTCCCAAGAAAATCTATTCAGAGAAAGCCCTTCAATCATTTTCCCGTGGGTTTCGAGTATCTCTTTTACAGCTTCTAGTTCGATGTCTTCTAATTTTCTTCTACTTAGCATTTGCCCGTCTATGATACACCTGATGTATTTCTCCAAAATCACATCAGCATCGGAATTTTTCTTTTTTAACTTTCTTAGCAATTTTGATGGCTCATTCATAGCTGCATATATCTTATCAGGGTCCGCGAATTTCTGACGCTTGTTTGAAACCACGTCATCTTCAGAATCATCTGAATCGCTGTTGTCCTGTAATAGAGAAACAAGTAATTAATCTTAATGTGTGAAAATTAAGTACGGGATTTACAGTTACAAACATGAATGCTGAATTAACCTTGAAGCAAGTTCTACTTGCGCGTTGTCTGAGACCTGCTCTCCTTGGGGTAAGTACAACTTCATTGGAGTCTTCACCCTCTTCCTCTGGAGAATCACTATCGATGTCTACAACTTCATAGATCTTTTTCGGGGGTTGCGGAACCGAAATCTGAATTGTGTCATCAATGCTGTCATCAGAATCGGAACTATATTGCCTTTGTAACATAGAAGAAGTAGCTGTAGATCTGCCTAAAGCAGCAGAAGATGATGTCCCTTGCTCTGATGAAGATGAAGTTGTGTCTCCAGGATTATTTTCACTTTCAACAGCCTCTTCTGTACTGCCCGAATTTTCATTTACATTGCTCTTGGCCTTGTCCTTATCATCGTTTCTCTCATTTTCCTTCTTGACTTTAATTTCCAGTCTCGGTTCTAACTTTACTTGTAACAGATTTTCCATTTTTCAGAGTAAATCCGGTTTAATTTAAATATATCCTATTTAGTGAAGACGGAGAAGTCTATGTGGCTAGTGTGTGTTGTAAATTGCACTGGAACGAAAGTTAACTATTCTAAATATTAAACCTAATCTTATCAGTACTTGTTCACAGAAAATAAAGTATTTTGATAATATCACTATGAAATTACACACAGGGGAAGTTAAATTATTGTAGAGCTACTGTATTTGTGGTATAGACTATAGACTATAGGTAAGTGTAAATGTATTGAAAAATCAGTTTGTACATTTATAATAATTCCAAAAACGATCCGTCTACCAAATATACATAAAAAATGGATTACTGATGAACATTTACTATTTTCGTGTATATTTTAAATGTTTTTCTGACACATTTATGAGATAACGTAAAGGAAAAGATATTCTCAAGGTTTACAAATCGTTGTATGTTTAAATCGCGCTGTATTCTCAACCTTTTGCATAGTTTCAAGTTTCTCCTATCCAACAAACCCTAACTAACAGAAAGCCTTTTGATACAGTTAATACAGTCAGTGTACTGAGTACTGAGTGTACCTAATTAGTATAAACATGATTTTTACTATCTTAAGCACACATAATACTTTATTGTACATAAAATGCTTCGATTTTATCCTTGAATTCATTGCTAATCAACTGCCACCATTAAGAAACCTGGATCTATCTGTATCTCAAGGCACATAGAGTAGATTTAGTAAATATAGGGCCTAGCTAGTAGAGCATTTTTTGGGTCGACATTTTGCAACCCAACCCAATCTGGCCCACCAATTCTCTCAACCCAACCCAACCCAAAACCCGATTACGTCACGCATTCTCCAACCCGAACCCAACCCAAC
>JABASD010001861.1:0-33174 GCA_019776165.1 Pogonognathellus flavescens
AGAAATCGGCCGAAAACTGTGGCCTGTAGGCGGAGACGCAGAATAGTTCAGAATACATAGGAAGTGTATGGACCGGAACGGGGCATTGTGCGACTATAAGCCCAGCCTTAATACGTTTAGTACGCCATTGCTAAACCGGTGAACAAACATACTTGGTGTGAGTGTAATAGGTATCTAAATTGTCATTTACCGAAGGCATCCTTGCGAAGCACCATCAAAAGCAGGGCAGCTGTTGAGCAAATTGCGATTCAAATGAAGGCAAATATCCGCTTGGAGGCATTCTGGAAAACCTTTTAGCACACTGTTCATATCAATCCCGTTGGTGTAAGTCCAGGCATGCTACATAAATACATTCCCATAAAATTAGACATTTACAACATTTTGCATGTAAACAACCCTTAACATTACATCCTAATGAATGGGCATGACGCGAGTTAATTAAATACGCTAAATTGGTTTGTCACATCGCTTAATAAATTAATGACTTGCACACGTACTTAAATTTAGGTACTACGATTTGCAAGGCTCATGTATGATTGTAAGCGCCACGATGTATATCTGCTATATTAAATTACGGTTTTAACCGTATACAACTATACTCACACAATGTTATTGATGTAATTATTGATAATTCTGTATTGGGGTAATTATTGAAATATTATAGACCACGGCCACCAAGGGCATATCTAAGTGAGAGCTCGGGCTTCAGCCCCCTCCTCAGATTCCGGTAAAAAGGGGTCATTTGGCAAAATTTTGTTTATTTTTGGCATTTGAGCCCCCTCCCAAACGACTCTAGCCCCCTATCACAAAATCCTAGATATGCCCTTGATGGCCACATTACATAACATGACATTATCAAACTTTGGTTGTCCAACATTTGAGCGTAAGCTATTTGGAGCTTTACATGAACTTAGACAGATACACCCATTCCCAGTCTGCCTATAAAATGATTACTCTGGGTATAATATGCTCAACTGTTATTATTACTAAAGCGATTCGATAAATCAGATCACTTTTTGCTTACGTCTGCAATGCATGTTTGTTAAATGCCAAAGGTTAGGTTAACTATGTCGCGTGCGTAATGTTTGTATCAGCTCCTAAATCCGGTGTAACCCGGAGAGAGAAGATAGACAGTTGATGCAGGACTTGACTTTTCGTTAGCATACAAAACGATTCTATGTTCCCTGCCGAGAAGCTTTTAACTAACAGCACTCACAACAATCAGAGAAATATCCAAGTGTCGCGTACAGTAATCTTAAAGATATTTTTAGGAACATTTCAACACTTTGCTTTTATATTATGATAGCCTAGTTTTAGGCAGTCAAACTGTTATTTCCACTACTACTACATTGTTTCACGGACCAAGGACCATTACGATCGTATCCTCTCAGTCAGAAACGACAAGACCAGTATTTTTCCCAGAATTTCGTATTTCATTATATTTGTGTAAATGGAAGACATCTGCCATTCTACCATTGTATATATTTAAGTTTACAGTGACTGCCGGTAAAAGTCATTGCCGAAACGGGGATTCTAAATGGATTTTACCGTGTATAAAAGAGTTAACTGAAGAAAATCGATGAAAACTTATTGCTTTACTTACAATTGAGATTTGGAAGTAATAATAACATTTAACCAGCACCAGCACAAGAACTCAGCGATTCAATGATAAGAAATGACGTTAAAGCAACTAAATCACTTCAGGACAACAACCAGAGCTAAGCCACCTCTATCTGTGGCTACGATGTCTGCCGAAACGTAAACAGAATATTCTTGATGATAGTCAGAGAGAGAGAGAAAGACTTACTTGAAAATACTCTTCTAGCCTTTGCCGCAGTGGGTTAGGAATTTGGTGAAACCGAATGAATTCTTTAACACGTAGCATTTGTGTGTGATATCGAGCGGTGCCTGAATACAAGCGTTGGATGATGGCCGAAACGTTTCCGAATATACTGGCGTACATCAGTGCTATAGAACACGTTTACAAAAATAGGATTACTCACAATTGTTTTCTTTTTGGGGTAAAATAGTGTAGGTAGGTAGCAGTTAGGTTGTTAGGTACGCTGCTCTCTACACGACCCTTGTTTGGTTACATTCGTAGAATTTGTATTGTGCCATATGTAAAAAGCGGAAGGAAGGACTTCTCTATTTGTACATATAGAATATACGAAAACACAAGCCATGCTAAAGATACGTATAAAATATATTATTTCCACTTACAGCCAACCAACATTACACAGATGGTAAATATCTTCTCTGCATCCGTATTCGGGGACACATTTCCAAACCCCACAGAAGTCAAGCTGCTGAAGGTAAAGTATAAGGCTGTAACATACCGCGACTGTAAATTAATGAATAAAAACCAATTAGTTTTGCAGTTGAATATTTATGGTAGAGTTGACGCATCATCTCTTGAACACACAAATAAAGCCTTTGCTTTTCGGTTTGAATTCATGAATAAGTTGTCTACCTTCAATGTGGGTCCAGTGATGGTTTCATTTCCCTTCTCGTAATACTGTTCCGTATCATTTGCCAAATGATCTAGCCACCCAATGCGGGGTCCTGGAAACGATCTTTCTGCATTACCGATTGCATACCTGTATACCACCAACAAGTAGATAAACACGTAATGGATTAATACAATAACTGTCAGTGTTTCTGAGAGAAACTGGAGCATATAAACTTATTTTATTTCTTGTCTGTGTGTTGTGACGAACCAAATGCAGGCGAGCCAATGAGCGATAAGGGCAAACGTAGCCATAAGAAGAAGAAGTACAGCAGCTCCGTATTCTGAATAACGATCTATCTTGCGAGCAACTCGAACCAGTCGGAGAAGTCTTGCTGTTTTAAGCAGTCCTATTAGCGTCGTTGTCTGCAAACAGATCACATAAAAAAATTTAAGTGTAATTTCCTAGCAGTACCTTTCCAAGCGAAAACTTTTTATATAACATCAAATGAAAAGAGTCAAGCCAGATAATTGTACCTCGTCTGTGTCAGTCCCAAACAGATAAAGAAGAAAGTCGAATGGGATGGCTGCTACCAGATCAATGATGAACCATCCTCGAAAATAGTGTATTGCTATCCTACCTGGGTTTGAGACCACTTCATCATTGGCATTCACATATGTCGTCCGGAAATTGATGAGTATGTCCACAATGAACATAACATCCACTACATAAATGAAACATTTTGCATTGTTATTTTCCACATAAAATAGCAGTACATGCAATTTACAAAATAAACCTTGCTTTTCTCTACTACAAATACCGTTTACTCCTAACAAGCACACATTCGTGTGCATGTAGTAACAAGTAACATTAACAATAAGCACTAGTAGTTTGTAGATTTAGGCCATTTTTGTAGTTTGTCTTTGTAGTATTCAGATACATGATACATACACATTTTCTTTTTATTATGTATACTACATACTTTTCGTTTTGCACACCAGTCTCTATAATATGCACAATAAACTCTCCACAGGGTGTCCTAAACTTTCTGTCCCCCAAGCGAACACTTATATGGTTAGACCTAAAAGCACGAAATGAAAATCTCCTACATGAAACTCAGCATAAAAAATCATTTTCTAACTTAACTTCAGTAGAATCTAACTGCTGTATTATAGGCTTTGTAAATATTACAAAGGGAACAAAAAATTTCGTGTTAGCCCTGTAAAAAATCCATTTATGTGCTCAGTAAAAATGATTTTATTCTACGTATTTACGCTCTGTATGTTTCATAAAACGAAACAATGTTGCTGCACAGGTATATGAATATAATATACTTCTTAAAGTTTCAAATTCAGTCAATTTATGTAGTGCTTTACAACAATATAACGTAGTAGGCAAATATTTTATGTAAGTTGCAATTGATAGCGTTTTAGCATTTAAGCATAATAAGAAAGAAGGGTGGAGAAAGATATCTTGCACACTTTCACGGATGATAGCGCGCTTAGAATGATTGAAGACAGACACCGAGCAGAGCGTAGCACAGAACTCCACAGAGAAAGGTCAAACACGTTTTACAACATTTTTAGTGGAATCTGATGCTAATCATCTAATGGCCTCTGATGTACTTTTCTTATGTTTCGTTTTCGTACAAATTGGCATACTTGTGAAGGCTCTAGTAAAATTTATTGAAAACACGTAGCACGAACTAAGTGTGTAACCTAAAGACGTTATGGAGAAGAAAAGCGCAAAACTCCAGATAGAAATATACATGTGCTTCGCCAGAAAAGCTTTTTTAGATACAAATACAAGCAAAAACATCTTATGTACATATACATGGATGTATATATGGATCTGTAGTAATATATGAGTATATAAGTACTATATATTTCCATAAAGAGAATATACACACATGTATGGATAAAAGCTGGGATAAGTAGAACATATATCAGTTGAATGTTTCTATAGTTGTGTTACGTATAGGAGTTTTAGTTTACCTATAAAGTCAACAATGACTATCGGGTCTTCGCTGTACGGTCTTTGTTTACTCTTGCTAAAATTAGGCTCGTTGAGAAGGAAAGCAGCAACATAAGGCGTAAAGATAGCTGTGTACATCACAAGGAGAAGTATGAGCCAGTCCCAAACGGCTTTGAACGGAGAGTAATGTAAAATGGTCCATTTGTGGATGCGGGGTGACTGCAAACGATATTCCGGCAGTACATCCGCTCCCAACGACAGCACCTGCAATATATAAGTAATTCCCATGTTATCTCATTGCCGAACGAAGTATGCAAACTTATATACAGATGTATAATATAATGGAAGTGCTTACTCCCGGTATACATAATGTACTTTCTCCAAATAGACTATTATCAGGGTGAAATGTATTACAGGTCTAATAAATAGTCACATAATAGTGTAAACGGGTATTAGATAAATTTAGCTTTAGCAAATGTACATGTGAAGGCATATGTGTGTATATGTGACCTTTGACAGTTGAATTATCTGTAAAATGTACATTAAAGACAAGTGAAATGGCTGACAGTAGTAGTAAAAGTGAAACTACTGTAGTATTAGAAACGACTGGCGATGTAGAATTTACGTACATGAACCTAGTTGTATTATTATTACTAGGTACTAATAGATAGGACTGTCTACTACTGTGACTACTATGACATACATTAGTAGATACATTATGTCTGTAGTCATTTAAAGGGTTTATATAAGGCCTAGAGTGATGTTCGTGAATACCGAGTGTGGAGGGCTTGTCGATGTAAGCTGAACAACGGGAGCTTTAGGACAATTCCGTTTTTTCTTGCGTCTTTGTGAAATTGGACCGTCGCTGCTGCTGCTGCTTCCGCAAACACTGCTTACGTCACTATATTAAACCTTGCGCCTTCAGTGAAATTCTCATTGAAAATTCATGGAAAGAATTCCAGCATTTAATATGTTAATAGAAGGTAGGTAGATTGGGTCAACTACATACCTGCTTCTATTTTGCTGGCCTAAGCGATTGAAAACTCCACTAAAAAGTTTGTTTTGTTTATGATTCCAAAAAGCATGGTCGGGTGACTCTCGAAGAGGATTTAAAATGGGCAATTCATAGTCTGTGCTGTTTTCTGGTACAAAATGTAGATCACCCAAACGATTCGAAAAGGCTACTTGTGAAGAAGGGCAAGACGCATGAGGCGTGATTGGAGACACAGCCAAAACTGTGGAAGGTGTCGACGGAGTCACCAACAAAGGCGGTCGTCTCACCTTTGCAGTGGAAGAAAGAGGCAAAGAGTGTCTAACACGATGACCATGTGAAACCTCTAAACTTGTTCTTCTAGGATGAGAACTTCGACTGATTGAGTACTCGTCCATGTCAGACTCATCTTCCACCAGCCACAGTGTTGGGATTTCCAACTGCGACGAACATCGTCGACCCATAAACATTGCTGCTGAATTGAACATCTTTAAGTGTCAACGCGGTTAGGGAGATGAGTCGAATGTTTGTCCGGAGGAGTGTAATTACAAAGTTAAATAAGTAACAGTATTTTACAATATACCTTAATAAATATGCAAGCAGTGGGCGCTTTGAACCCGTCTAAGGTCAAATCAAAAAGAGTTAATCGAATTTTCAAATAATACTCTTTGTACATTAATAATATCTGCAATTAGTTCTGCTGCTTTAAATCCGCTGCAAGAACAGCTAATTACCGTACAATGTTCTCTTTATTAGTACAATGCTATCGCACTCCTCATAATTTGCCTGCTACAAATACGGTTACAGCAATAAAATAAAAAGCTTAATTCCAAAGGGAAATCAGTAAATACGACATGAAACACGGGGATTTAGCTGAGCATTGTTTTCTACATTTAAGCCTGTAATTCTAAAACTGAAATCGTTTCTCGACCTTCATAACCTGACATTTTCCTCCATTACGTTAGAATTTACATAGGTGATATAGAGTTACGTTATATCATACTTTATAGATATGCATAGGTAGAATATGTATACAGAACAGCAATCACACATATCAGAACAGATCATCAAAAATGCATTTGCTTGGAACGGGTATAAAAGGGGATTTACGAGAGAAATTTTATTTCCATTATGCTTTCGCTGAAACTCAAGCCTTGATCTTTAAGGCTCGCACGATTGCCCTATTCCTTTACACAGTCAAATAAATACGAATAGTATATGAATCATTAATAGTGTGTGTGTGTCAGCGAATAGATTAGTCCCGCAGAACATCACACCGAATATGCATATTAGAATCTCCCTAACCTTTTCCCCTAAAAACTAGTGCAATGCGTATGTTGGCACATTGCTCTTCATTATCCCACTCCCACTCAAACACATATAAACACAAGTACTTAAACTCAAGTCGTAACGAAAGACTATAAAACCAAAGTTTAAACATAACATCGTCCTCAATCTCCAGATACGTAGAGTATTACATATTTCAGGTTAGTCACATTTACATTTAACATAAAACGCAGCAAGAGTCCTATACAGTACAAAGAGAATAAACTGGTACAAGAAATTGTGTCACAATCTAAAATCTATCACAGTCACTCTTTGCAAAGAATCAATAGCACCATACTATCATTTATTATCTGTACTATTCGTGGATTGGATAGTGATTAGTAAGAAAAGGTTGTGAGTTAAATTGATGATGAAGCTGAAACAGAGTGGAGACGACAGAAGCCGAAGCCAAATGAAGGCAGATTTATTCCACATCACTGTACGAAGTATTCATGTTTTTTATTGCTTTCCTTTCTGGACACTGTGTGTAACTTGGTATTTAGTCTGAGATTCCGTGCACAACATCATTACGAGAGTTGACAAGCTTTAATTTGTTATTGCAGATAAAATAATTCCGACATAAACCATGCATTGGTCGTTGCACGTTCAGAAAGTACGTTTTTTTAGCCAGGCACTTTTCCATATGTAGTATTCTCCCTGATGACCATGAGTGACATTATAGTCCGTAATCTGCAATATACGTCCTCACAATACTAAAACCACTTAGGTATTTAAGAAGTCACTTCTAATCCTTATCTAATGCTCAGTTTGGCTCACGGTCCACTTATTTTCGCAATATGATTGCCACTCACACCATAATTTCTATACGTGGACCGAAGTAACTAGCAATCATGAGTTTCGGGCAACTGCTATTTATTTTTGCAACTAATGAAACACTCTACATTGCAAAATACACATAAACTGTACAGTCCAACCGAAATATCTCTACTAAAACAAAATACACACAACTCGTTTAATTGGAACTCGGCAGAGAAAACTGAAAGAGATCTCTCTGCCAAAACAACCACCACAACACAAACGGCGATGAACGCAAAAACTGCAACTACAGTAGGAAAAGGCTTTTCGGAACAGAGAAACAAGTTGACACAACTTGAGTTGTAACGAGTCAAAACCACAATGAGAAAGGTAACCAAAGTGAAAATTATGGTAAGCGATTGAGTAGGTTGATGTGGAGGACTTTCCACGTATTAGCAGCTTATTCGTAAGCCTTTGTCCTCTCTATGTACACATACAATACATAGGTATGTGCGACTGTATCACTATCTGTACCTAAAGTATCCGAATGAAAGTTGCGAGAGAGAGAGAGAGAGAGAGAGAGAGAAAGAGCTGCGCTGAGTTACTAGATCGTTTTGCAAAGGTAGTTGCTGGTTGCAATTGAAGAGCATGGAATGTAGTGTTAACACAAAAGCTAATAGTAGCAGTGGGACATTTACAAGTGTAAAGTATTGTTGTATACACACCGTAAATATGAAATAATATGACGAATGAAGAAAAATACTCAACGTCTGGTGTACAATAGACTTTTCTTCCTTGCGCGTAGTAAAAGTCCAGAGAAGTACTTGTTAAGAGAGTTAAGAATAAAAGTCTTAAAATGTTAGTAGAGAAACTCCTAATGCCACTACTGGAAATGTAATACGGGTACTATATTATGATTTGAATGACAAGGTTTCTCTGGAAGCCTTAGTAGAAAAGTAACCGGTCAACTGGGCCGATTTAACTTTCACAACACAGAAAAGAGAGTTTTTAGACCAGCATAAGTAGCAGCTCATTTTATTATTCCGCATGCTCAATTTCCCTCACTACACACAGAATGAGAGCGATACACAGCAATCCAGTAAATAGAGAGAAGACCACAAACAACATGGAAACAAAGAGACTCTACAGACGGGACTTCACGATGCAATCGACTAGACTCACGGCAGCCACCGTTGACACTACAATGAAAATGAGAGAGCTTCCACAAACTACAAGCTCACTCGCACACTCGCTTCATTAGTGAAATGAATAGAGGAAGAGGAGAGGAGTCGTCTGTTTTTTCAGATACTTCTACATTCCACTACTACTACCTTCAGTCGTAGTAGAATTTGAAGAACCGACCTTGGAGGCTGGAGAGAGCCCGCTAAGTTTTACAGGGATACATTCATGGAGCAAGCCAACTAGATGGGCCACACCTGAGTGATGCCAATACCGATGCCACAAGACAGTGGAGGATCTCAACCATCCGATGGCACTACCACACACACGTTGCCTCTCTCTCTCTCCACTTTTATAGCTACTCGCATTGCATTACACACAGACAACACACAGTAGAAGAGAATAGAATACCAGAATAGGGGACCATCCAGTCATCATCATCGTAGTCACTCCGCATAAAAATTGCTAGCTATTTTTCGACTGCGAGAGTCTCGAAAATATATTCGCAGGCAAACAGAACAAGGTAAAAGCCAAGTCAATTCAACTGACCCCACCCATACCATAACATACAGAGAGCACAATATATAAAATATATTATATATATTCCAGAGAGAAAGAGAGATATTACACTGTAATAATATATACGCAGGGATATATTATTCCTATGTACACACAACTCACTTTGTCTGTCTACTTTTGCTGAATACATATTTTATATACAATTTAACTCTTTCCCTAAACATTTGCCCCGTCATTCTATTTGGCTATGCGTTCTACATCATGGAGTGTAAAACTGGACCACTAGTGATTTTGCTTGGCCTTATTTGTCTTCGTTGAACTTAACACACCTACCTCCTACTACTCCGACCACCTCCATGCCACAGTAACCACTATTTCTACTTGACTTTCTTCTTTTTCATTTTTAATAGTTTCATATCCAAATTAAACTACAGTAGTGGTAGCTCCTGGCTTTATTGTACATTTCATACGGGAAAGTAAATTTGGATAAAGCGCACGCATTCGCCCTTTTCAATAAACTTTCCATTCCATTATTATCTGCCTTGTCTCATTTATTTGATACGTTCTGGAGTAGTGGCTTTCTCTTGGCGAAAGAACTCTTTCACCCATCTTCATTGTTCTTTCCGTAGCGGTAGTGGCGTATTATTTATATGTGCTATTTTTATTTTTATACTTACATTAGTGAATGGATTGACGAAATAAACACTCTTTCAATTCGTTTCAGGAAAAAATCTTTTGAATGGGGCACGTCAGTGTCTAGAATCCGGAATAAAGAACAATGCGAAACAAAAGAAAAAGGAGGATGCACACGGCTCTTTTATTATTATGTGTACTTTCCCATGCCAAAAGGAACGGAAAGAGGAGGATGCGTTGTGTTCTTTCTCTGTGTGTGTGTGTGTGCTGTGTTATGCTATGCTTACAGCAAAGTTTTATTTAGCAGAGGAAACTTTTATCGACTTACACAGATAGAATAGCAGAGGAGCACACACGGGTATATTGCACACATCATAATACTTACCGTACAAGAGATACAACTTTGTACACAGTGAGAAAACACACTCCTCAAAATGCTGGATAGCTCAGCATGACATGACAACTATTATACTTCTTCTTATGTAAGTAGCACATATACAAAACATAACCAAACTGCTACATGTGGAGGTATCTTCTGCACACGTAGAGATATACATGTAATATGCACGTAGTTGGACAAATGCAATTCAACTTACGTTCTCGTACATACATAAATGTTGAAACCAACTGAGAGAAACTATAAATATTTGAAAAGTGTAGTGAGGTATAATAATATCAGATAAATACTTTCGTGAGAATCTGTCCTACGGAGTTTTATTCGTGTCTTCTCAGGAAAACACTGTCACTCGTCATAAAAACTTGCAGAAATATTTCAGCCTTTGCAACTGTAAGCTATGGTAGTATCCCGATATGCCGGAGAGGAAATCTAGATTATTACTACCCGTACAACTTATACACTACACCTCTTTTGGAGCTTCTGAAAAGATGCAGCGTACAAATTCTACGAACAAGTAAAAATGTCCTTTTCACATAAATATGTGTAAGAAAATATACTTGTGTTTTCTCAGCTTGGAGTGTTTACGAAGCATATCATATTATGGAATTGTAATGTTATCAGATTACGTCAATTGTCATCATAATTTGTCAATGTGCCTGTGAGTTTCTCTGATATCACCAAAGCATCACGAAGGACAATGCAATACTGAAGCAACTAATGTAGAAACACAAAAGCCAATAATACTTGGCAAATACATATCATGGAGTTATTCACATGTCAAATAATCCCCAGAGAATGAGAAACAATGGAGGTAACTTGTACATGAAATCTATGTTACATGTAATGTATTTTTACTTATGAGTGAACTCTGGTATTAACTATAGGACTGCATGCCTATTAAGTACCAACACATTACAAAAAGAAACACAGAAGTGTTTGTCAAAAGTTGGCAATTCATTCGCATGCATGGGCACATTGACAAACAGTGGGAACCAACAGAAATTCTAAATGCTATTAGTAATCTGGTAGAAACAAATTGAGATGACTTTTGGCAAGAATTTGCTTTGTAAATCCCACCATATATTATCCGTATGTCCTGTAGTTTTGTACTGTTGGTCTACACAGTAATTAATGAATAGATCGATGCGCATCGACCGTGGTTGCGACTCTGCTCTCCGACTTTCCTTGCTGTTCGCATGCTTTGCAATAAAATGTCAAGTCAAAGTAAATATCTGTAATTTGGGAATACCTTTGTATTCTACTTTTTTGTTCTTGCTTCTGTACTTTAGGGAAAGTTAAATTGCGGTATTACTCTGCCTATGCTACAGAGACACTGAAAGTACATAAGAATTTATATCGTGTTTTATTATACTACTACTACTACTGCCTTGTATAAATACGTTGCTCTGCATACTGTAGAATTACTAGACACGATCAGATGAAAGTGTAAGGGATACAAACGCTCACACATTATAATCATACTGTACGTTGACCATATACAGGAGAGAAAGAGAGGGAACTGCTGGTTAACTTTGCTTTAGCGTGTCTACACAGAAGAATTCAACTTTACTTGTCATTCGTTCTTGACATGTTAAACTGTGTACACATAAAAATGTCGCATTGTTGTATTGACGATACAAAATACACAGGCGTGCTCATGGACAATACTAACAATAGGGATACCCTCGTGCAAACGTGCTCTAGTTCCAAGTTTACCAAGTTTTTCAAACGTATCTGTGTAGCTGTCACCGCTTAATATTGCTTTGTTCGCATTCGCAGCTCTGAAAAGTGGTTACCTATACTTCGAACAAATTTTTAGACTGAAATTTCCCATATTTATGCATTATTCATGGCATCTCGTCCCTAAAAGAACTTTCACACAAATAAGTGCACATGCTTAACATGTATAATGCAAAGCAACAGCTCATTTGTTTTCCTTTTCACTTCGTACGCCAAATGCATTTTAGTGCTCAATTAAGAGTGACATTAAATGCACACTTCCTTTTCTGAAAATTCTACATGCATAAAATAAATCAGGTATATCGTATGTATGCAACTTTCTCCATTTGTCTTTGGCTGGTTCAATAATGGTTTAACAGTAGAGCTTTATTTATAGCAATATGTTATGTATATGGGATAGTCATAATGTAGTGAGGTATAATAATGTTTTGCTTTTTCTTTTTCCTTTCGAACAAACTTTGGGTTTACAGACGCAGCATTTACAAATCACTTAGCAGCAGCAATTATTGATCAAACTGAATATAAAGGGTATATCATTTAATAGTTCACAAAGTTCACAACATATTTTATATGGACGCTTGGACGTCCTTTAGCTCGTAAGGGCAATTTACACGTTTCCATTTACAAGTTAATTTGTGCTATAAACGTAAATAAAGATCTAAGCAATAGAGATGACAGGTATACCTAGATTTAGACCCACCTATGTATCACTGAGTGTTAAGATGAAAGGAAAGCTATAAATATACATTTTAAAGTCATAAACTCCAGTAAAACAGAATTAGCCTAGCAAGTGAGACGTATTTACATATGCAAAATACCCTACAAAGGTATTTATTTACAAACACCACTTCAAGTGTTGTGGTTTGCCTAAAGAAGAATATCAAATAGGCACTCGCCACTTCAAATAGACAAATAGGCACTTCATACAAGCACTGGAATCTCTTTGAACCGAAATAAAATTAGATTTTCGTTATTTTCATATTTTCCAGTTCCTCGCGATATTATAACCGTAGTTGCTAAAAATCTATAGATTTACCGAGGAAGCCAAGCGAATAAACTAAGAGTGTAAGTGCAGCCGACCTGTACTGCACGGGAATGACCTACCTGAGAAAGTTAATTTGATACCATACGTAATGAAAGTTAATGAATGGATGTATAACATTCTGTACTATTGTGTGTGGGCCAAAGTACTTGAACACTCATTTATTTCTAAAGTAAGGAATGCGAAAAATTCTTCATCGATATGGACAGACCTCTTTGCCAATCGTCTTTATACCCGGTGGAGCTCCGTTAACCTCATTTTCGATTTTGATAGACTCGGCATCGAAACTGACAGTGACTCCGCTCCATTTGAAAGTTTCCCTTTTTTCGGATCGTGTGCCACCCGTAGTACTGTCGGACTGCTGTTGAATAGTCCCAAGTGGTGGAGGTCTATGAAGAAGTGGAGTAGCTGTTAGACTCCCAGGTACTGGTAAGGAATTCTTGGAATGCTGTGAGTCCGTGGAAGGTCCCCTTAAAGGTGTAGTGATAGCACCAACTCCACCGTAACTTTTCTGTCGCTGTAGTCTGGAGTTACGAACTGAGGTCGACATGTCAAGATGTATTATGGTCCATTTTGAGCGAAGAATGAACGACAAATTACTCTTTTTTAGAATTTTGGCCGGTGGACAAAAAGCTTTGAAAGAATGGATTTACGAGGTAGCGAGGGGCGCACAAAATCATTGGCTTAAGTGTCATCGGAAACAGGCTCTAATGGATCGAATTTTCCAGCTAGAAAATTCATCACTTTCTTTAGATGTCCTTAACTGACGACTGACCGCAATCAATTACAGATACATGGCATCAACAACAGCAGTAGTGCATAGTTCTAAAGAAGAGTATAGTGTAGGGCCCGAACACTCATCAGCCCGAATTCGGGATATAACTGGAAAAACCCTCTCACGAAACGAATTTCACTGCGTCACTTTAGTTTCCTCTGATGAGGTACTTTCTCCATGAACTATTATATACATAGGAATGTTGTAGTATCTGTATATAGACATAGGGAAACACTTTATCCTCTTTTGTAGGTATTTCGGGGAAACTCAGAGCTACTCAGGACTAGGACACCAAACCAGAAGAGACGAAGGGCGATCATTAGGTGCTGTTTTATACTGATATAATAATATATCGTATGAGGGCTTCTTCTGGAAGCGGATCGATAGCTACTGATACAAACACTCTCACTAACAAAACCATCTTACTCACTGATCTTACAAATACATTTTTCTCCACTATACTGAACACAAGACCACAATTTATTTTAAACTAACTGCAATTGCACCAAACGACACAAGGAAACACTGGAATTACTTTTATCGTCTTGCTGATAATTTGTTACACTAGATAGCTGACAGTAAACACACAAAATAAATTACTCCGGAGATTACGGTTGGCCGAAATTCGGTGTACATTCAAATTGATATATACACGGTATAAAGAAGGGTTAAGATTTGTTCACTTAACACTAGTCGTACTCGGTTTTGGTATAAAATATTACGCTGCACTACGTATACAAGTCACGGTCGCTGCCGAAACCCGTTAGTTCGTTAAATTCATTATGTGATTTGTCTATAAAAGTAAGCTAAAACTTTGCCTATAAGAAAGCAACTCTTAATAGTGGCCCTCCTTGTTGAGGAAAATTGGCTCAAATTACAATTCCATTATCTCTTTATCAATTACGAGTGAACTTTCCACAGAAAGATTACCATTTCCACTGCGTTGTGCAACTTTTATTGTATTGGAAAACTGCTACTTTAATTATACTCTAGAAGCATTTCGACTTTTTATGCTTAGGTATTGACACTTGTAACTGTTTTTAATTAATTACAGTCACGGAACACGACATGCTTTGAACGAGGTTGTCGCTTAATGAAAATCACAACACCAAAACCCATTATTTATACTTAAACTTTGTTTAACAGAATTAGCACCACCACAAAGTGAAAGTTCTTGGTAGAAAGTGTTCCATTGGAAATGTGGAGAAATTCTATTATTAGAGAAAGTCATTTGGTCGATATAATACTGAGAGTATTGCCAACAGAACTGAAAATGTTCATAAATATATTCGGTAATATTGTGTTTTAGCGTGAGAGAATGGAGGAAATTGTATATTTATACTTTTCCAGGGATCTGCTCATCTCACATGGGAGTACCCAACGGGAAATTCAGTTGCTGGAGACCGTGAGAGGCAGGCAGAACAGAAGAATATGTGTAACTGAATTGGTAGTAGAATATTAATGTAACGAGCATGGTGAATTCGAGCACGAAGAATCAACCGTCAATTCCAGCATGTTTCCCTCTGCTTTCTTTCATATACCTACCACGACCACTCCAGTAAAAATAAGTAGTGACAGAACTCACTCTAAATTGTTATGTCTGAGAGCACGGTGATTTCAAAGGCATTTCGGAACGACAATTGCTTTTACTTAGGAGTATCAACGAATGCTTTAATGCGTAGAGCTGAAGAAAAACTCTGGGGATTCAATCCACTGTCATAACCAACCACAAACACCACCACAGCCAATATGTTGCCACCACCACCGCCGCCGCCACGACCACCAGCACAGATTTGTTGCGGTATGGCGTATTAGTAATAACTTTCTTTATTATCAATTGCTCCCATCGATTTCACGGGTTATATCTTGAAGATATGATGCTGCGGTGAGATTATATCGCCTAGAAATATATGCACAACGCCTTATCTGCTAACAAGAAATGACAGCAATAAAATGGAGCGGAAATGTAAACTGGAAAGCGGATAGATAGCTGTGATAGTTGTGAAGGCAATGTGGAGACGAGTGTCGTGTCACTGTCTACAAACCGAGTTTCTTTGGACTCTAGAGATGCGATGTGTAGTAGGAAACTCTCTGCGAGTGGCTCAATTCACTCACATAGAGATAGGAAAGTTTAGAAGGTGAGAGAGCGAGAGAGTGAGTTGGTTCAAGTTTGAGTCTGACAGAAGCCCTTTCACCGTATATTTCTCCAGTAGTACAAAAGTAGTAGGAGTAGTAGTTGCCTTTGCTTCCGAAAACTTTGCTTTGCTACCACAAGCACAACATATTCTTATAGTACACACAACTACTGCGAATAGATTCTTTCCCTCTCCATCGCAGCCCATCAATATTTCTGCCGCACTAGCCTAAACCTAAACCGGCTGAGCTAAGAAGGAGAGGAAGTGAAATTCCATTCCAGGTCGGGTGGGGAGAGTCTTTTCCTCACCAAAGCCGAAAACTTCGACGACTACTACCAGTCACTACCACAGCAGTACCTTGCCCGCCTTATGTAGCTTTGTGCTATGGTATGCGACTAACTGGCCAAAAGCAATACTAAAGATAAGACTAGACTTGACTACTCTGGCCAACTACACTCTCCCTCCTTCCCTATTTCTTTGTATACACTTACATGAGAACCACATTTGCATGACGACTGAAAAACTGAAAGTCTCTATTACAGTCTCGGTATAGCTCCTTATACGCCAAAGCACCGCCCCCCATTTCGTCAAACGCTACCCGTACAACTAAATAAGTTCTATATGGCACATTATATATTAGTATTCGTCTTTGGGCATATTTGATTGTGTATCTACACTCGGCTAACAATAATATTGCATTATATGTTTTCATTGTGCTACTAATGCTACTACAAATAATGAAATATCAACTCCACCGCCCGTTCCGATAGATTAGTGCTGGATATAATACCAGCAATACCATAACTCTTATACGGGTAATAGAATAGAAACGATTGTGAATTAATGCAGGGAATAGCCTTTGAAAGGCAAACCAACAGAGAGCAGCGATCCATCTCCGAATTCCAGAATTTATCATGACTTTCAGCGAGTGCTTTTGCTTGTCCATTCCATTCTTATGAACAGTGGTATATACACATGGAATTTACATGGAATCATATACGCAATGAAACCCCGGCTAATCAATCTAATTAACTACAATGAGAAAACAGCCTTCATTTACTACGATTTATCTATCTTATCCCTCACATCAATTTCCCAAACTCTGAGCTAATGAATTTGTCATAGTGGTCAAGGCAAACAAGGCTTGCATGACTAAATTCATTATTGCTTTTGAGTAATACACATAATTGCATGGTAGATTTATGCTAAATACAAAAATACTTAACATAATGTCACAATATCATAATAAATGTTTGTAATAAGACCCTAAAGGAATAATAAAGAAGCAAGTACAATACGTAAACCGTTGTAAGTTGAGTTACCAACTAGACATGTTTTATTAGTATACTTAAGACCTTTAGGTAATGTAAATGGCAAATGAAAAACTTACCTTAGATTGTGTCACTGCACCGATGCTGACATTAGCCAAATCGGTCCGGAAATTTTTCATGTGTATTTTATTTAGATAAGAATCAGACATCGGAAATTGAAACTGGTCTAATATTATTTCCTGCTGTCACTATATTATGCTACTTCTTTTGACAGAGTAGCTGACTAGAGCTAGAGGTACCCTTACAACTGACGACGAGACCTAATTTAAAAATTCAGCTTGTTTACGACCGATACGGCTCTTTAATGCACATTCTAGAGAATATTTTGAAATTCTAATACTACTGAAGAGATTAAGGCCAAATATTTCACCTTACATAAAGGATAAAAGTAGACCGTTTTTTACTACAAAGGTGAAAGTTATTTTTTGTCACTAGACTGGTAATATTCTTATTAGAAACGAATTTCCATTGCTCCTGCCGTGAACTAAATTGATATTCGTCTACTTTGGTATCCCTTCAAAGACAGACGACCGTCCTGTATGATGCTACGTATATAACTCATTGCGTTTCTGAATATTATATTTACAGTAAGGTTAAATAACTACAATGCCTGGGCGAAATTACACGATACTGTCATTGTAAAAGTTCTTCAGTCTATACCCTATACTTTCTTCGAAAAGTTTCGTAAGGCTGGGCTACTACATATATTTATATTAAATGTATGTATGGATAAAGTTGTACAAGTAAAATGTGTTTTTGTAATTTGAGTCATTTCAAATCAATACATTGTCAACTACCTTCATACTCCTTCCACAGTACAGTTCATACGACCTGTACACATTATTACATTAGAAAATGTCACACACCTTTAGACTGGACATAGAGCGATGACTAATGTACATTTCGGACAGGAATCAATTTCTCGTCATGCATAAACCATGACAATTTTTATTTGACTTTTGTGAATCTAACGTTAAGAGTAACCAGGATTCTTTTAATAGGGTTCTCCTCGCTCTCGCCTTACGTCAACTAAGTCTGGACGCGATGAATTTTTCATGAATATTTCATAAGTCACCTTATTCAGAAAGCAGGGAAAGAAAAATATACCATAAAATATTTTCTGAATACAAATAAAAACTTAATCATAATTGATTCAACTCAACCTACGCACGTTGTGTAATAATAATACAATACCAAGTCCCCTGGACACTGAATGAAAAATGACTTTACCTTTTCACTCACCATGGAACTCCTACACAAGAATATTTGTACAATGGTATACCTAGTTCAATTAACCGTTACATATTTCCCTTACAGAACTTCAACTACTATAATAACAGACTGACTTACGTAATGTATTACTTTTTAATACTCTGCTTTTCTTGTTAAACATATTTTTGCACCGTTTCGCAACGTAGCAGTTTGAATTACAAAAAGCTGATTTTTTTCTCCACGATTTGCAAAGATTTTTGGCGAATTGCCACATACATGAGCTCAGCAAGTTCTGTTTTGTTAGCAGCTCACAATGCATTAGGTTGTGTGCTCCAGTTTTGATGAGGCCTAATGTCGAACATGACAGCATGACAGCATATCCTCTACAGACAGTCATCAAAGAACGAGAACATCGATGTGAACTAATGTGAATCGACTCCTTGAACTGTACTTATGCAGGCTACTAGCAAAACTGCTTTCATCTTTGTTGAGTGGATCTCAGAATTTCTCAAACAAGTGATAAATCATCAACTCAAGCTATAACTTGACAACTAAGAGTATTCTCCTGTACGATCTCCACGGTCTGCCAAGCAAAGATCAAATATCAAATGGCTCCTTATAGACTTTTATATTTACTGCCATGCTAGAATGAACTAAGACTGTAATGGGCTGCCGATAAGATAAGAAAAGGCGACCCATATTTATATACTTGCTTTTATGAAGGTAAAGTTGCTTCTTTAGATTATTGATACTGTTTCCTACTACATTAAGATAGCACCATTACCATTATTCTCCCGGTGCTTTCTACTCTGGCAGAAAACACAGGTAGGTATTACTGGAAAGGAATTTTTATCAGAGTGCCTATGATAATGCACCTAAGAGGTATATATTATAACCATCATTAGTTTGAAAGGTGCTGTATGGGCAAAAGCAGGCGGACGCACCAGAAATTTATTTTTCTCTCTCTTTCTCGAACTCTGTTTCTTTCTCCAGAGATTAATCACTGCCTAAGAAACAAAAGACGGAGCTGTAGTCAAAGATTCTGTTCAGAATATGATTTGATGACTCCAACCTTAAATCCCGTGTAGAACAAGACGAAAAACCCGAAGTAGTCTCGCTCACTTAAGTACTTTCAACTTTCGCCTACTTTTTCATAAAAAAGTAAATTTTTTATAGGTGTACTATAAGGTAAGCCTTTTTAGCATTTCATCTAGATCTTTGTAATCGTATTCGAGTTGGAGTCAGTCATGCACAGTCAGAAAGTCCCAGTATTTCAGATTGCTCGAACTTTTCCCTATAGAAATACACCCACATTGACTATATTATGTATGGATCATACCGAAATATTGTACGTACGAACGAACATAGAGTTAGTTACGTACGTACTCTGAAACTTACTTTTTATATTTTATTCATCCACAATGCTACTACCTTATTACTTATTTTTTACAATGCTCTTCGCAGTAGTACCTTATTATTTTCTAAAAGTATTCCATTACAGAGTTGGAAAAATGCATGTAATCCGAGGATTGTATAAAACTAAAGTAGTATCATTTGTACACAGCATTATCTTACTCAGAGAGTAGGTACACACTATGACCCTAGTATACATTTCTAAAATCCATGGTGTATGTATAGGTACACAATAATCACAGATTCTGTATGTGCCCCGCTCGTCCAATCCCCGTTTACCAACACAGGTTGTAAAAATATAAAAGCTGTGCACTTCACAGATCACTTTATGAGTATTGTTTTCTGTTATTGTTTACATTTCCGAGTAATTTGCCCTGTCATCAAATTATTATGGTTGATCATTAGTTCTTGTCATCCACTCCACATCAAACCAATTATAAAAATGAACTCACGTTGCTAATAACGTGAAAATAACAATCTGACTGAAGTACATCGGGACCAAGAGAGAATAATAATGGAATATCTTCAGGGGGCAATGTAATTTATCTCACGAAATATCAAGTTACATTAAAAGTTTGTAGTGTAGGTAAAGGTATATAATCGAACCTCATTACAAAGTCATTATTTCTAATAGAGGTGGCACACGGTCACGTTAATAATACTCTTGGCCAAGGAAAGAGAAAATTGCTTATTTAATGCATTATGTTACAGCTATTAATGCTTTAATTGCCTCCGTGGAAGACTTTCATAAAGTAAACGGAGAATATCAAGAGAAATCGCACGAGTAAACGAGTACATTTTATTATCATAAGTATGTAGCAATTCTCTACGTAAAAAGGCGCAAAAAAGTGAACTGTATTTACAGTTGAGCCTTGCAGTACCATTTACTGGAGCTTAACAGCATTAATAATTAATCTCTTTATTACAGGATGTAAAATGTTTCATCTCATTCCCCATATCAAAACTTTGATTCGTATGTCAATATGTCATTGTCCTTTTTACTTGTATACATTAATTTCAGTTAAGTACACACGCCCAGTCATTATATGTGTACATAAATATTTGCTTAGAGTATTAATAATCTTATACGTATACGTAATAATTTGAATTCACAAAAATATAATTTTACAAGTAAGCTGTGTCATTGGATTTAATGCGTAATGTGCAAATTTATTAACAACAAGTACCTAAGCAGGCTGTGTTGTGTTGGACCTATTGCTGAAAAACATGGCAATAGTAAAATTGTTATGTTGACTCTTTTTCCTGTGATGGTGTTTTTATACTTTATTGTATTGTTGTTTGTTGCTTGCCTTTATATACGAAAAGAAGGCGTACAAAAGATAAGATCATCTCTTTGATCATAAATACGTATATTATGCAAACAGTGGAAGACATGTAGAGATTGCCAAAACAGTCAAAGATTGAACTACACCCGGTGCTTAGCATTGAACACCGAGAATACTTTTCTATTTATGGATTTCTGAGTACGTAGTGAATAACTTGATTGTTTTTGTTTGCTTATTAGATTCTGCGAGTGATCCTTTAGTAAAACCAATGAATATTTATTAAAAGAGTACTCTATTGCAGTTGAAAAGTAAAAGCAGTAATCATGTGTATATGAGCAGGACAATAGTAGTAGGCATCTCCAAAAAGGCCGTTGCAGAGTGTACACACGGGAAGCTCATTAGTTATTTTGCTACGTGAATGAATTGACTACATACATTGTGCCACATTACAGTACACTGGAGCTATTATCGTAATGTTTTGTTATGTACTAAATACATAAAACAAAATTAGGCAGGCAAGCCAAGTAATGGGTTTACGAGGAAAACTCTTTCTTTCGAATGGTAATATTAGGAATGAATAAAGCAAAAGAGCAAGAGATAGCCCATAAATCTATGAATAATTAAAGTGTGACTTTGTACAACTCGTGTGTGGCATAACGGAAATGTTTTCTTTCTATTCCAATTCTTTATTGCATATATCTCAACATTTACTGTTACTGCTGCTACTATTACATAATAATATACTTTTACTACGAGAACCGTGAACTGTTTACCTACTGATAGGTTGAGGAAAATAGAGAAATACATACTGTAGGTACCGTAGGTAGATGATAATATTGTGTACATTCGGAATCTACTTGACGTTCCCACCTCTGCATCTCCATCACTCCGAAAACGCCGCGTGAAAACTAAACTCAAGTGTAGCACAAGACAACTAAAGTTCAACTGTAAGAGAAACGGAGGCGAGACGAAGAAAAATGTTTCTGTTACGTTTGAGTTACCTTATTCAGACTACAACCACCACTCCGACTTTGACTGACTCTACTCTTCTGAAGCAACGTAACGTAACGACGTCTTTCTGTTCGGTGGAACGGAGTGAGAGCATTGGAAGGGATCTTTGGGGGGTGCACGCAACCTTTCGGTTTGGCCAGGAAGTCAGCTCGAAATGTATGAGCAGAGAATGTGGGGAAAGCATGAATCGCATCAGATCCGATTTCCAATACAATGTATCTCAGCACGCAGACATATCAAATATGGATGGTAACTTTCACTCAGGCTGTCTGGAGCTTTCCTACTTACTTAGGAGGAATCTTAAACTAATGCATTGCATTGCATCTACCTCACTACGATTGTTTATGTACGGAACAACAGTAAATCTTGGAAATAGAGCATCAAAAATAATATATCACATTACATTCAACGATATTGTATTCTACTCTTCGCTTTTGCTTTCGCTGTTCACAAACAATTCCGTGTTTTTATATTGCCAGGAGCATACAGACAGCTACTTACATAGATTTACTTCTGCTTATATAGATACAATTAGATAGGCACGTGGCTAAAGCTGAAAGCTAAGAGAAAAACTTTGTTAAATATTATGATTTCATACATTGATGTTCTAATAAAAGGTAAACTACTCTTAGCTCGACTCTGTTTTTCTCCAGTAAGCAGCTGGGACAAAGTTGTGCTAAACCAAACCAGTTACCTACATACATTAAACAATTGTGTACTTTTGCGTACTCATAAAGAATGCAGAACACTACACAAAGCTTTCTCTTTACTCTCTCTCTCTCTCTCTCTCCGGATTCATATATTTATGATACCGTGTAGTTTTATGAAGCTGGAAGAACAACTATATGGTCTGCCTTGGCATGCGGTGGTCGTGGTCGTGGACGTTCTTTTCTTTCGATCGATATCAAACGCACATAATGGCACTCTCAAGTAAATATAAAAATAAAAGGCAATAAGCCTGAAACATTGTGAAATGATGTAACATATTTTTAAGGTAGGTGTAGCAGTAGTAAGTTCGTAAAATGTACATTACCAAGACTGTTACATTAATGGCAAAATTCATAACAATCCGTTATCCTTGCGTATAGGGATTTCTCAGAGAGGATTGCAATTTTAAGCAGAGTACACTTACCGTATATACCTACTTAACTTTTAGTATACTCGCAGGAAAGACTATAGAAAAAACACAGATTCCCATCAGAAAACCTTTTTATTACAACTTTCATGCTTCTGTACCTATATAAGCCGAGTGAGTATACACAGGTCCTTTTATTAATACATAAGAGAGCTAGAAAGAAGATACTTTGCAACCTCAACATGACATATAATACTTTCATTGGGTTTGTGCCAAATGATGTCCACTGGACTGTGCTTAACTTAACAGGACAGAATAAAGTAATTCTTTCCCAACTACGAACATATTACGTATGTTTATTTTAAAACAGATTACGTTTATTGCAAAAGAAGAAGAAGAAGAAAAAAGTTCTGTTTTTATTCTCGGGTGTCAAGTGTTAAATGTTTTATTGGACTATTTTGTGTACAAAAATGATTATGACTTCATTTGTAGAAGAGTGAGATATGTTTGGAAGAACTTCCACTTGATGTAGATGAGTGTGTTCTTTCGGTCTTTGTTTGCTGTAGATTGTGTACGTGATTTTATTCGTTGAATACTAGAACAAAAACCTTACCGTTTCGACTTTTTCACTGGCAATTGATTTGGGAGGGCGAAACTCTTCAGCTTCAATGATGACATCGGGATTGACTTTCCACACCGCGAATGAGTCTCTCATGTGACGGAGTGAATTTCGCAGGGGCATTGGCCCCATATAAATACGAGAGAGGTTTAGTCTGACAAAAGAGCAGAAGGCATATTCAACGCTTATCTGCTTTTTGACTCTGTAGAAAAAGGAAGCCTCTGTTGGAATATTTTGATTGCAATTGTAGGCGCGGCGGCGGTAGCAGTGAATAACACAGAACTATAGTCAGTCTTTGGAAAGTAACAACAACTCAGAGTCAACAACATGGTTGTTTGCTAAGAACAAAGTGGTGTAAACAGGGAAGATAGTACTAGAAACAGAGAGTGGAGGAGTAGACCCGAAGTCTTACTATCGCTAACAATCCTAAGGTTAATCAGGCCAGTTCAGACAAGACCAGATGAGAAAGCTGTGTCAATAATAAAGAAAGGCACCGAAATTCAGACGTGAGCAAGAGAGAAGAAAATAACGAAGATAGTTGGATGAGTCGTGTTGAAAAATTGATCAGATGAGAACTGAGAGAATAGGGAGCACCATATTGGAATGCACCACCGAGGGGATGATAAACTTTTTCATCATTTTCATGCCGACTGAGAGCAGGAGGAAAATTGTAGATTGACGATGAGATCTCCTAACTATAGAGGTAGATCACTCACAAGTAGACCAAGACAAGGATCAGCAACAGCCAGATATATGTGGTAGACGTAGTCTAGGTAGAAGAACGTACAATGTCTCACTCAACACTCACAACTGTTTCGGGTCGTGGTGTTTATTTCATGAGAAGGAGCTAAAGACAACCAAAGAGACGAGATGAACACTCAGCTTTCAACATCCCAAATGGTCCAGCCGTCTCATCTCTTCCCAGATCACATCGGTAAAACGGAAAATTTTTTCAAGAGGAATTCGATCCAGATGTGCGCAGACGTATTGTTTGCGTCTTTGAGTCGTAGCCAAGCAAGGAGGAGAACCAGAGAACCAGAACCAGAAGAAGAGGAAAGTAAGTAAAGCCCAACTAAAGCTCCAAGAGCTAACTCACCAAGGCTCACACAGTCGGAGCACACTACCAAGTGCACTCACACAAGAGTCGTCACAGAGTCCAATTTACGTCCTATTCCTATTCCCGTTGTGTGCTCCGCTGTGATAGCTTTCTTTCACGAGCACCTCCAAATCATCCTACATCGAAATTGTACACAAGAGCCCTTCCCCCTCTTACAATATACTATTTACGATTATAGATAACACTTCCTATCTGGCTCCCTGGCTCTATGTCTTCAGCATTCCCAACTCATTCATTCATAATCAGACAAAGAACCATATACAGGAATACCATTGCAAGATGAAGATTAGGACCAATAGAACCATACAGCATTCAAACTTCAACTGTAACGCACATAAGTAGAAAACTGTCTGTAGATTAGGAGTTTCCTAGTAGTCTCTAAGTAAATACAACTGTACTAACAGAAATCTGCTTGAGGATGGGAAATCGCTTGTGAACTCGCTCGTCAGTAACTACATGAGCATAAGTTGTATGAAACAGAAGACAATTCCTTTCATTCTGAATTCTAGCTTCGGAAAGCTTCTAGTTTCCGAAAATCATGGTGACGCCAGGAGAAGCAGAAGGTCGGTATTACATGATAAGGATTGCAACACATTGTTCAGAAACCTCCTACCGCAAACCTTATTACGAGATCAGAAGCAGTGCAATGTATTATATAAATCATCATAATTCTTTCCCCGGAAATCGAAAACACGCCCCACATATGTACAATGCACTGAATCGTGTTAAGTATGAAGTATTACAATATACGCAGGGAGACAGTGATGTCATTCGGTCACCCGGAGCTTGTACTTTCATATTTTTAAATTGAGTATGTAGAAATGAATTTTGAGTCGCTATTTAGGATACAAATGGGATAGCACGGTTTGCACAAAGGTCGTGATAAATATCTTTCACAAGAACTGTGTACATTTGGAAAAATACACAGTTCTTGGTAACACTAACACCGGAGCGTTTACTTCATTTTGTTCCAAAGTTAGCGGTGTTTTGAATTTTAAATCCACATTTGTACCTTTCTAAATAAATAACTAATGCATACATGAAAACTTTTGTTCCAACATGTCGGAAGTCAATTACTCAAAACCGCGATGAATGGTAATTGGGAGCTTTCTTTTCTACTTTTCTCCGGGAGTTTTCTTCTCTGGAAGAGGTGGAAGAGTACAGTTGTCGACATGAATCCATTTAACCCCTGAGAAGTATTTCAAAGCTAGTGTGAATTTTTCATTTTATGCGAATAAGTTGGACATGGGTAAGAGAAGTGCAGAAATGTAATAGCCATTGCGAAGGAAGGAAGAAGAAATAGTCCACCCTTATGCCTTAAGACAAAACGAAGAAGAAGAAGGCCATCATGAGCTGGGAACGCAAGGCTTTCATTCAAACGAGAATGGACGACCACCGCTATGTTGTAGTTGAGCTATCAAATCGTAATCGTATATAAGGCGTTTTCCTATTCGGAGCATTACAACTTGACAACTATTATCATTTTATCTTATTGTAACTACTTTTCCGCAGCCTACATTATATTGCGTTAAGTTTTCGCATTCGTTTCTTATATATAAACTTATCTGGAGGACTTTTGGAGCGGACCAGTTTTACTGCACTGCAGTGACAAACTGAGCTGCGTACAAGACAAGATTCCCATTTTCCCATTCTCTCGCATTTAAAAACACATCTTCATCTCACCTTAAAGTGTCCGCTTCAGTTTCCTTTGAACGTTAGGCTTAAGACTTGACTTCTCTCTCGTCGTTACTTGTTAGCAGCGTGTTGTATGTCTGTTATAGCCACTACATGTGTAACAAGTATAAAAAATTTAACCCTGTCTTTCGCTTACTGAACCCATTTAAAACTGTCTATCCCCGTCTATTTCGGACTCACTCACATAAAACACAATGTAAATGCAACATGAAACAAACTGTAAAAAATTTGCACACGGAGGATGAACAACTCTTAACAAATCTTATAGTGCTGAAAAAACGCTATACCTATCTGTTTCCATTGTCTTTTAAAATCTTCTTCTCTGTGTGCATAAATACGTGATGTTTGCTCACACAATTAGGTATTTGCTTTTTTCTCAATGTAGTTACAAACTGTAGCATGGTACCTCTATAAAACACACTCTAATGTCTATAGGAAGAAGTTAAATGAAAGAGAAAAGTGGAAACTAGCAACAGTCTATCCCTACTTACCTCATCTAAAGTTTTGTTAACTTTCAGATTCTTAGAGAAGGGCAAGCTCTTGGAGAGAGAGAGAGAGTTTATAAGGCTAACAAACTTCCATAGACACCTCTCTACGATTTAACGAATGGAACTTTTCCTCATGAAATTATGATTGATGAATTCATTCACCAACGAAAACACATCAAATGCATTTGAAGTGTTAAACTTTTACTATTGATGATCTCGTATACAATCATTTACTGACTGACGCACGAGCATTCTAATACCACAACCAAGTCGAGTAATGTCTCTTCCTAAATGAACATTTCTCTCTAAGTCTAAACAGAAGTCTGAACTTTGTGAAGAGAATACATATACTAATACAGTTAGTACAGTAGTGCACTTTAATAATGCTCATAGCTATATATACTTATAATATAGACAATAATACTTATACATGGAACTTTGCATTAGTTTGTATGTAGTTCCGTTGGTAGTTAGAGAGATATGGTATTTCTCCATCAGCCAGAGCAGAGGCAGCAGGAGTGCAAATGATAAAACGAAATGTTTGTTTGTGCTAGATTCTCTTGCACTCAAAAACTCTATAGGTAGTAGTATGTATTTATTGTAGCTTGTCAGTTTAGTTGAACTTGTGGCGTTCCTCCTTCTATTCTTTTTGCTACGCTTTCACTGTATATACTCATGATGTCTGTTTACTAGAAAGAGAATGAACTCACAATCTGCACGGAAGTACATTATTCTACATTCATAGGCTTACCTAATACCTACCAGGCGAATATTATATCTGGAGAGAACTATTATTATATATTGCAATTGTAACCGCCGTCAGCATACAAGACATACTTCTTCTGAAGTAGCTATTTATTTATTTACTATTGTTATTATTATTTATTGCATTCTGCTAGCCGTAGGTACATACACAATGCTATGAATTGAATAATAGTTTTTTTCAGTTTGTTCAGCACAAATCTATAAATCACAATCTAACAACGATTTTGCTAACTGAATAAGTGTGTCATATAAGTTGCAGTAAAATTTTATTCATTATCATTATTAAACAACGTAGTTAATAACATGTTTTCACTCTGTCCCTGTGTCCGTCCGTCTGTATTCACGATAACTCAAGAATGGTCTGAGGCTCAGACTCTGAGCTAAACGGTATATACATCAATGCAGACCATTTACAAGCTATATATGAAATTTTGAAATTAATTCATTTGATTTTTGACTAGCAACGACCACCATACACTAACAATTGAAAAAATACTCCAGTAGGAGTATTTACAGTTTACACATAATATGCAATAAAACAATCGGTCCTAGTAGTCCCTAGTACCCCGGTGCATAGTGCAGTCGAGTCATAGACAGCCACGTTTGTTTGTTGTACGTGTATACCTACATTGTACAATAAACCAATCTTAAATAGGATATAAATAAGAGGAAACTTCGGACACAGACCACCTTACGGTTCCCCGTTCGCTCTGTACTTCTTGCCAGAGTGATAAAGTGGATTTCTGCACACAAGCATGGACAGTCCGACAGACACGAAATTAAATAGATAAAGATTTACAAGTTCACTCTTAATAATGGCAAAAGGTTTTCAGAACTAGAACTTTGCGAATACATTGCTATTTAATATTTACATAGCACAAAAGTTTGTTTTAGCACCGAGAGACCTAACCCGCATCAACATTTCAGACTCACATTAAAGAAGAGAGAATTTATAGTGCTACATATAATCTATTATTAAATATAGCCAACAGTAGTTTCTTCATCATAACTAATGACAAACAATATGTACCTAGTGAGTACAATGAGTGTGAGGTCAATTATCTCTATATGAGAAGTTTGCAGAAGTTTGTAGTGCTGATACTGAGTAGCACCAAGTAAGAACATAACATAAAACTACAAAAGAAGATTGGATGGAGAAAATGAATTGTACAAACTACATAAGTTTCATTCCCTCTTTTCCAGTTTATTACAAACAGATTTGGAAGTGTGATAAGCTATAAACAGTCGGCTTTCACACACATGAACAAATATCCTCAACTGTTTGAAAATATACAGAAATGCTGCATTTGCACTCTGAGCATGTAATAAACGTGTCACTCACTACAAAAATATTTCTCGTCGCATGAAATGCAATTCCTCATGACAGGATAGAATTTCAGCATGAACGTTGAAAATTGCAATCCTTCTGTCAATTTTTGCATCCACTAAAACGCAAGTGCAAAAGAAGGAGTGTCACGACTACATACGAGCCTACACAGTTTTAAACCCCTATGCGTACATGTCATACTTTTACTTGGTATATACATATTCGGCGTGTAAATTATTTCTGATATGGTGTAACGTACACTTCTTTTATCTATAGCTGCTACTCTGTACTTTCCGCACGGGACTTATTCAAAGATAGGACCGAACTAACGCAACGGAACGGAAAATATTATTGCCTGATGTCTCACGTCCATCTGCAAACGTATAGCTACTTATTACGTGTATAGTCAGAGTATAGTGTTTATATGAAGTACTTACTTAGCGTAGTTTATATGTATACAGAGGAACTGCGTATTAGCTGTGTAAAATACGACTGCTGTCGACTATCATACTGCATTACTTCATTTTACAATATAGAAACTACCAGTAGTAGACTACTGGTATACTCGCATTCGTATCATGTACGTTGGAGGATATTCTTGAGACAACCGGGAGTGCTTGGTGTGTTTGCATTCTGCTGGCAGTACAGTAGATATAGATAAAAAGGAGGAAATAGAATCAACATGAACACAGCTCGACAAAACAGACTTGAGCATTACCTTTCTAACCAGTCCCCAGGGCGGCTTTTCGCTGTTTGGTGAGCTTTGTTCATAGGCATATGATGTGATGTGTCAGAAAAACAAAACATACAATAAGCTGACAAGAACAGGGACAGACTTCTACTGAGTAATAAACTGAAGCGAGAATCAACTTAGTCAATTTGACTGGCAGAGTGTATGATGTAATAATATTATTCATGTAGCCATTTGTCCATGTGGAAATCAGAAATACATTTAAAACTCGATAAAACACAGACATCCTGCGGTAAATGCGTTTTTTGTCTATACAAAAACGCCTACGGGGAAGGAAACACAATTTTGCAAACTGTCGATATTGAAACACTTGGAAGATTTGACACACTTGGAAACGGACCTTGACTTTTATAACTAACAATAACTAAGCCCGCAGAAGCATTCCATGCAGCAGGACAATAGAACAATTATCCATCTATGAACGAAACTAATGGATCACGCCATAAATCCATTCATAAAGCGAAAAAATTCTGCATGTTCTTTGCAAACTCTCACGGATCGTTATACGAATTTAGCAGTTAGTTGATTACAGCAGCTTCTACTTTGTAATACATAAGTACATTACACATGCATATACATACACTTATACTTAAACGAACTTACTCAACCATCAACCTTTGTCTAAATCGATATAGGTATGTATAAACGAAGGACCATTACGTGTATATGTTTAAGTAATCCGTGCAGCTGGCAATGCCATGGTGTTTATGGCAAGTTAACCTATTCAAACCAACCCAAAACCAAACTAAACCACACTCCACCAAAGTAAAACGACAACCCATCCAACTAAACCTTACGCGAACGCCACTACTAAGAACAGCTACTAAACCATAGTCTAAACGTGTGAAGGTAAGTAAGTTAATAAAAAACTAACATGTTAGTAGAGTCATGGCAGTCTCATTTGGTCTGCCTGGCTTGGGCTGGGCTGAAAAGTGGCAATGGCAAGCTATTTCTAAGCTAACACTCACACAGAAGAGAGCGTATTACGATTACGATTGCAATTCGACTAACGGCTTTTCTTTACTCTCACTTGTAAAAAGACAAATGCTTCTTGCAAACAGAATATGTACATGTCATGTACAAAACTAAAGTCGCTCTCGCTGCTAGTGTAATCTACGAACAGTATTCCTGCTACATATTTTTCTCTTCCTTCCTACACAAACAACAAGGAGGTAGGTAGTTTTTTATAAAGAAAATAGGTCGGGGCTAAATGAAACGGACTGGAGAAAAATAGGATGCTTTCTTTGATTGCTAGAGAGATTTAGTATGGAGCTGAGCCTAGGGGCTTCAGAGAGACTGAATCTGTCCAAGTTTATACTTCCATTGGATACGTGACAATTTATATTGGCTTTCTTTGGCAGGTCTTGCTCATAATGCGTAGTCTTTTCCAAATAAGAAAAACTTGTTATTTTCTATGTCTACTAAGCAAATGCAATGCTTTATGGTAAAATCTTCCTATTTCCCCACGGATTTCGGTATCGTGATAATCTCATGTAAACGTATACTATAGTATTTTGCATAAACACCCCCGGGTTTTAAGGCATCTACAATCTACGTGACGTTCACACGAAAGGCTACTCAATTGATGAAGAGATCTTATCAAGAAGAAAGCTGACTTTCTCCGATTGCATGATTCCATTTCTTTTTACTATAGTAATTTATTCAAAAGTCATTTCCCTTCATTTTCGACTTGAATAAATGAAAAGACATTGCCTTGAATAATCAATCCATTACAGGATGTAATTATAACAACAGACTGAACAGACATGACTGAAAACTGTCTACTCACTGTCGCGTCTAGTCACCAGACTCCTCCGTCTTTTGCCATCGTGCAAATAATGCAAATGAGTGATAATGCCGCGTAGTTGTCGTAGTCAAGAAGTATACGGAGCAAAAAACAAACAAATTAGAACGTGAGACTGAGACCTAAAGCGTTTGTTGTTGGAAAGTGTATATATTATATATATAGTAGCGTGGAATAAATTATTAGTTGTAATTTCTCCTTAGATTTCTTTGCATTACACAAACTCACTATAGGCCCGCGGCGCCATTAGCATATAGTACATGTTGTAAAAGTGTATAATACTTCACTGTTTAATCGTACGTTACATAAAAACGGGAACCAGAAACTCCGTACTCCACTATTAGACATGGATCAATAAAATTTTTAATTCTGACGTTATTCTGTACTTTCCCCGACGAAATCAGTCTTCTAACACTAACCATTTGGAATTTCACTTGAAAAATAATGTAAACTGCTTAGCGTTTACCGCATAGCGAGTTAAATGACCTATGCAATGATATAGTGAGTTAGTAAATGTTTTTATTTTCATGTGAAGGTTATTGATAATGTGGTGCAGAAATAGTTTAAAAGTGCTTTGGTACGAAATAACTAACCTGTCCATCTTTCGATGGGGTATGCAACACAATTTGTTCAATCTCATCATCGATTTTGTCATTGCGGAAGGAATTTCTTGCTGATCCCCAAAATTTTTTATTGTCACTGTTAGGTGTTGTATTTAAATTATTGGGAGATAAAGGCACAGTATCTCTACTACTGGACTTTCGCCCACGGTTCGAAGAATTATTTTGAGCACCATTAGGACTTTTTGCATTTAAAACAGCAAAGTCGGCACTGACGGTTCTTGGAGGTGTACTCAGGAGAGAATTAATAGCCTCTCTTGCGAAGGACTTTCTACGTGTACGTTCAGGTGGTGGTGCTGGTGTGGCTAATCTGTTCGTGTCAAAGACGGGATGAAACACATCGTCTGTGTGTTGCTCCACAGATCCGTTTGAAGAAACACTATTTCGAGCAGTAGTCCCTTCTTTGTTATTATCCTCTTCATCCGCATCTCCGTCACTTGTCACAGTGACCACTTGAGACGGAATGGATAAAGTAAGTCGATTATTGCTTTTGTTGGCAAACCAGGACTTGGCCCTCGGTCTTGGGCTTTTTTGAGCTTGAGATGGAGAAAGACGACCAGTTACATTACGTGGAGGTGGATCATGTCCTGAATTATTATCTGGGAGTAAAGCTACACTTTCCGAAGGGTCAGAATGATCCATTGAGCTAAACAAGGCAGAGGCACCTGATTTACTTCGTTTCATCTCTGCCAAGAATGTGAAAAATGCAGTAAAAATTGTTCATACACAGGAAAGAAACTCTCCTG
>JABASD010001862.1:0-33170 GCA_019776165.1 Pogonognathellus flavescens
ATTTTCCCATGTTAATTCCCATAAGAAAAATTCCATTTTTGAGGTTCAAATTTTTGATTTTTTTTTCGACAATTCCCAAGGCTTTAAGGGGAACCTATATTTTGCATGTGAGGTAGATATAGCCTAAACATCATGTGTGCAAAATTTCATTGAAATCCGTGAGACACATAAGTGAACGTTTACTTGTTAGTACTACTATATTGCGTGTAATTGTATTACTATCCCCCTTTGTACACGATTACAACAATAAAATTACGCAAGACATCGTAAAATGTTCCAATTTCACCAGACTCTATAGTATTATTAATACAACTAATAAAAACTTAATGTCTCCAACCAGGAATGTTGCCGTAAACTAAAGGTAATCGGAAAACCTATTAAAATCTATACACCTTGTAAAGTACAAGACAAGTAAAGTATTCTTGCGTGTAGTAGTAGTAGTAGTAGGTATAGCAATACAATGGCTTTCTTTCCATCCGTCTCTTGCCGACTCTGGATTCAGACTGAAATATTATACAGAACGCTTGCTGGGCTTTTAGCTTTCAAAGTAGTACAGTATGTGTGTGTTTCCCACATAGTACTACTACTGACTGGCTCTATCGCCTGTGTGTGTCCTCCGGTTTAGTATATATTGTTTGACTTGGTTGTGTGTGTGTGCATGCATGTATTGGAATACCAAAGCTAAACTTGTATACGACAAGGCTATGGCCATACATCCATTTATTATGTGGATGTGTTTCTTAATACTCTTTATAATGCTCCATGTCATTCCATACAATCATCCGTGCACTTCTTATACACAGACAGAGCGAAAAATAATATTAAATCTACACAATGCCTTATACATTATACATCAGCCAGCATAATACACTACTACAAGTACAACACACTCTTTCTGCATGCACCACGGATTGTTATCATCAAAAATGTACACCACACACGTATTCATTTGACCAACACACATGATTATCTCTCTCACACCAGGACAGGACATTTACAATGTAGAAACAGTCTAGCTCTATATGGCTTAGACTTAATATATTCTACAAATATTATTATGCACTCTGATATTTACATAAGACTCTTCTCCTGTAAAGAGAGAGAGAGTATATTGAGTGTGCATAAAAAATATACAGGAATTACATACATAACACGAAATTTCCTATTCTGTTTGTCAGAGTTATGTGAACAATGTCCTTTTGTACGATTACGAGAGTGCAGCTTTTGACATTGGATAATAATGTAGTAGTGTGAGAAGAGTATATGCCTTTACTACTTTACTTTAAGCCGAAATTCAATGTAGATTTACAGAAATTGACTTTACCTTGTTTAACATTTACTTACGGAATAATTTACTTGAAGCTTTTCGTCTATGTTTGTGTACGTTTTCACTTACTGTATTTTGCATAATGTATTTGTAAGTGTATGTGTGTTAGGACATTTTTATGTGTGTTTGTGTGGGTTTACTTGGACTGTATACTTCCGTAGCGTGAATTCAGGTGCTTTGAGAACGTAATAACACTCTGTACTTTATGTATGGAGTTTTTCTAGCGCATTTTCATTTTCAAGGGTTGGTTTAAGTGTATTAAGTATTTACTGTGTGTGTACATACTTTCTTCATGATGTATGCTGTAGTAGCGGTGGAGTAAAGTGTATTTGTAATTTGCAAATTAGCGAGCAATAACGTGGAACCGTCAAGGAAGACCTGAAAGGGACTTCTGGAGTACTTTGCAGAATTGAGTTGATATGGTTTCCGCTTGGGTGTACAGAGTGTACACGTATGGGCGGTTTTAGGTGTCGAGGACAACTACGACGAAGAAGAGACGAGGAAATCCACCAGACGAGAGAAACTCAATTTCATGAATCACAAATTCTTTGCAAAAACTTTTGTAATCATACACAGTATCTTTTAAAATACATAGAGTTCCTTTATACATCTCTATGCTAATAGTAAAGGAGAACAGTCGCCATTTGTAGTCTATAGGATTGTTGATAAATGATAATGTTATAGAAATTGGTTTCCCAAACAAGATCGGATTGACTTTATTGTGTTGTACTACATGTAGGTACACAGATTGTTTGTAACTTGTTGTGAGTCAAAGTAGTAGAAGTTCAATTTGTAGTCAACGAGAAAGAAGTCTTCTTGAGGTTAATCATGAAAAATTCTACAGCAAAGGCAATGACAAAAATTTTCAATTATTTCCACCCATGATTTACATTAAGGAACAAAAATGTCATGAAGATTTCTTGCTAATACAAATTTTTTATACAGGATGTAATATTCCAAAGAAAATGCCCAAAATGCCCAAATATGTTACATTCCAAAGAAAATGCCCAAAATACGTACCTAAATACTTACAGTTTCAATGGAATTTCCTCGATTATTATTGTAATTCTTAGAATTTTTCCAGGAGTATGGTTATTTCTGTTATTTATTGATAAATATTGATGCTGTATCTCTATAAAGATTTTAGATACATATAGTACAGTATGTCTTTCTTTACTATATCAATCAATAAGTAATTTCAGATAAAAAATTGCTGTTATATACACTATAAATGTTTAATGTATCTATAATGCAGTTGAACAATACAAAATACATTGAGAATCAATAATATTATAGTAAAAATATTCCATATTGTTTGTCAACAAGACTTGAAGAGAGACAACTTGAATGTCTTGGCTGTATCGATTGATATATTATGTGAAGATTGTTTTTCCTTTGATACAAACAGGAGAAGCGTGAAGAACCCCCAAAATACACAAACACATTACATTAAAAGTCAATAGAATGACACAAATGACATAGGTAGGCACTAGGCAGGTTGTTATAAAATTGAAATTGGAGTGCATACAGTTCCTATCTGTATACATAGACCTAGACTACAAACTAGATCCTATGATTTGATACAAATACATATACTACAGCGCTTTACTAGAATGAAAAACTCCATTTCACCCGGCACCCTTTACTCGACCATGCATGTTGAATCGTACAGCTCAAGAATAAAATCCACCTATAGCAGTAGACGTGCATAATACGATCTAATATATATCCTACTGTAAAAGAGTATGAAAATAAATGGTAAAACCACAAAGGAGCTTTCTTTTCGGATAAATCGCTTCCATATCGCTGTCGCTATCTTAAACTATTGTAATGCTATCACACAGTAGCGGTCTTTGCTAAAACTACTTTGTTATACCAATCCCATTTACCTTAAGCAATACCTCAACTTTTACATTTGAGGTATAATGGATGTAGACATTTACTAAGGCTGCTACTGTACATTGTGTCTGGATATATAATAACTAGTCAAATAAATTCTTCTCCTTCTTATTAATAACAGTTTGTACATTTGAATTACACAAGCATCCATATTTCATGGGCATATATAGTGGTATTGTCTAGAAATCTATTCAAAGCTACCGTAACAAAAAATTCGCCTATACATAAAAAATAAATCGTTCTATATTATTTGCAAAGCTTAGATGGACAATGCAATGGCAATAAGTAGTCCAAACAGTTAATAGTTCGCCTATTCCTTACATACATGTATATTCAACTTTAACATGTGATAGGAATATGTCCACTTATAGTTAGGTGTTACTATTGTTATAATCGTGGAACAGTATTACTACTACTAGCTGCTATGTAAGCATAGATATATATTGCTCTTGGTTTTCTTCCAATTTATATCGGTCATTATTAATAGCTATAGTAAAAGTAAGAAATGCCCACGCTTTCTTTCCTTTCCTATATAGGTACAGATAAACGAAGGAAAGTATATAGTGTTTTAGAAATCTTAAGCAAATCTTGCCTTCTTGTTGTCTACTGCCAGTATTAAGCTATATGCAACGTAGTAAGTGTGGTTTGTAATACAAACTTTGTATGTACAGTTTATATAAGGACAGGAAACGAAAGCCTAAAAAATCACCACCACTTCTACTACTACTACTTCTCCTTTTCCTCCTGTATACTCATATCAAAAGGACTGAACTACTAAAACAGATCGACATCGGACATGGAGCCATAGATTTTGCTTTTTGCAATCTTTTCTTGTATGTATAAATGAACTTAGTAGTACAGGGGAGGCAATATAAAATGTATAGTTTTATGTGTGTGCTACTAATGTATGTGTATGCGTATATGTACATCTATTACCGCAATAGCTATATTACACTTACAAATGGGATATTATATATAGCAGGACACAGCTAGCACCACTAACAATACTAAGTCAAGTACTAAGGCAATCATCCATTCTCATTGTGGAGTCCAGGGGTTGAGTGCAAGATCCGAGCCAAAAGCAAATGATAACATATAATGTAGGATTTTGGCTTTGTGTTGGACTTGAATTCTGCAATGCACTACTTACTACTTTCAGCAGAGAGGACTTTGTATAGGTACTCGACGTATTATGTAGGTTTACTTACTTACTTAGATGTTCTTTTAGAACAGTTACCTACTTATACTCGCCTATTTGTAGCCAGTAGCCACCACGACGAGAAAGTATATTGTGTAAATACAAGTAGCCATTGTGTACATTTGTTGTATCCCTGGCTTTCAATCTCTCACTCAACCTTTGCAAACGCATGCACATATTTGTACATGAATACCTACAATATTATATAAAAGCTCCGCCAGCCATTCTCTTTCTCTCTCTCTCATTTAGTAGTTTACTCACGCAGCAGATCAGCCACCACACTATTTATATATAAACTGTTATACCTAATCCTATACACACAAAGCACTTACCTCTTGATTTGCTACAGCACTGGAGAAATTCTCCAACGTAAATATCACAGTGAAACTATTTATTACACAATCTGTATAGGTATATATGGTATATAGCTTAAAATGAATTGCACACAGTTGGAGACGCAACAGGAACTGAAAAATTGCCTTCCAACTTTAACTTGCCCTTTTCCTGCACACAGGTCGTAGAAACAAATAAATATAAATGGTAATTAAACAAAGAATAAAAGTAACACATAAAACACCGCATACGGTAGTAGACACTATTTGAAGTACCTATCTCTACTACACTATAAATAAATAAAAAACATACAGTACAAGAGTCTATGCACATACAGGGAAAAATAGATGCTGTGTTTGTGTGTGTGGACAAAACGATATGTACCGTTTCGGCCACTGCTAATTCGCTAAGTATTTCCAAAGCAAATAGCTACTAAAATCTTTAGCTGCATTGTGTGAGTGTGCTCTTAGTGATTGCTAATGCTGTGCACTTATTAGAAGCGGACATTAGTTTCCAGGCGTGTTGTAGGTAGTTGAACTGTTAATTATATGGCTAATAATGAATCATTAATGAATGCAGGCTATTTACACTCATTATTCACTTCAGGGGATACCTATACTCAAACTCTCTTGTTATTTAAGACCAATTATATTACGTCTAGCGTCTAGTATTGCGTAACAAACAAAATACACAAATCTTTGTTAACCATTAAACTTTTTCAGGTGGCAGAAATTAACACTCCCATGATCATTATATTTTATTCCATACTATTTCAAACGGAACTACTACTATACCCACCTTATTGTTAGTATTAGCTACTTCAAGTATTAATATTGTTCTACTTTGGCAACTAATTTATTCCCAGGCCATTTTTATTCTGGATAGTATAAAATTGAGTACTTGTGCAAGAAATAAACAGATTACTTCATGTCATGTCCTTTGAATTTTACAATTAAGCAAGTAATCTTCAATTACCATCATATGAACAATAATTATAACTATAAGGTAATAACGAATAGCCATAGTAAAATCAAAAACCTTGTATCTGTATGAGTCATTGAAAGAATTTTATTTTGAAATCTTTTAAAAGAAACTGAAGGGAAATATTGCACAGAAAAGTCCACAGTCACATTTGTACGTACGTATATGCCTACAGACAGACGTACCTTGATTTCCATCCGATCCCAATCTTGAAAACATTATCTCGGTCTTTTGTGTATTGCATAGTACAGTAGAATGTAAATCTCGTATAGGGCATTATAAATCTCTATATAGATTGGACACTGCTATCTTTTACGCGTTGGTTGAGAAAGTGTCAGTCAACTGTAAGTTTCTTTTGCGTACAAGAATAAATTATCCACTTACAACATTGACCAGTCTCTTACAGAAAAGATTTTCATATTAGACCGTACTAGATTGAATTGGAATTTAGCGTGCACTCATAAAAACTGCAAGGTTCAAAGAACCACAAAAGAAGATAGCTATGAAATCAAATGAAGATTTTCTGTGTCTGACTGAGCTTCAATGAACTACTACGGACTTACCAGACTATTATTTAGTTACATCATTTCATACGTAGTCAGTATACGTGATGTGTTGCTCGGTATACACAAAACGACAACTGATCTTACCAAGAAAAGAAGTGCCTATGGATGATTTTCAATTCAAGGGAATGGATGCATAATAAAAATCCCTTGAAGACTTAAAAAAGCAGAGAGAAAGTTAATAATGTTACCTTACAATGATACATTATACTTTAGCCTTGCCATTATCACTACAATAGAAGCATTTCTGTCTTCGGGTGTCTGCATTGCATGTGTACTAGTGCTGACGATCTTCTCTCACTTGCCTGTTGTAAGTTAACATATTTTCTGTATATAACTTTATCTAATAGAAACTTTTTTCCGTTCCATCCTGCTATTTTATTTAAAATCCTGTATACCTATATATATCTATAACTATGTATGTATACAAGCACATATTGAGAAACTAAATTGCAACACTACTTTACTTATATATTGAATTTGCAGCATGTCACACACTTTACTTGGTGTTAGCTTTGCTTTAAGCTACGTTCGCAGAAGTAGCAAAGTAATCTGAAGGGAAATCGTGGCATTTCTTAATGCATTGAATTACGTCAAGTATATATAAGGCTATTTGTATGGTGTTCTCGTCTGTTACAGACTAGAATGAGCTTGAAAGAGAGATTGAAGAAGAAGAGGAGAGGTGCTATGTACTTATATATGTAATACGCATTTTATATACACTTACACAGTGCAGAATCTTCCTTGCTGTTAAATATCCAAGGATGTAGTACATTATAGGCACATACATGAGTAGGCAATGTTATTTCCAAAGTCTGAGTCACATTATAGAAGCAGACAATTCTTTGAGGCTATTTTCCCTTTAGTAGAAGCGTAAATCCTATTTAAATTCAGCTCACATCATTTGAGCTCACTCAAATTCCTTTCCGTTTCCATCGTCAGCTAAGCTTCTCGTGCTGTTTTTTACACCTCACTCTATCTCCTAGTGTGTAAAGCACCCGTTCATTTTTATATTACAGCACTTGATCATGATCCCGATCAAATACTAATACAAACTCATCATCGTACTTTTATAAACTACTTATAAATGTCTAGTGTCCACGCGCACTAGGCACCACAGGCAGGTGCTCATTCTCTCAGATTTATTGCGGAGGGGCTTACTTAAAAATAGAAATTAGTTGTGTGTGTGGTAATTGTGACGATATTTTGTTTGAAGTTTTTTTTAAAGCTCTTATATTTGCTCTTCTACGTGCTATACCCATGTAGTAGGTCTATAGTATAGCGAAACGTGAAAATACTGCTGAGCTAGCAGAACTGATTTCATAATTAATCTGTAGACGTCTGTTGCAAATTTTATGCGACCGTGTGCGATTTCTATACGTGTATATAGGTATACACAAATGTCGCAACATTTATTATTAAATCTATTTCAGTGATTTGTGAGCTCGGAGACAGTTTAATCTTCTGTCACTCAATCTTCTTCAACGTCATCAGTTATGAAATGTATCAATTAAATTTCTAATTTTAATTAGGATATATACCACAGTCGGTATAGGTAGTATAGTGTAACATATAGGGTATTTGTGTCTTTACGTTACGGCTTCTTTTGAGAATTACGTAATATACAATTCCAATTCCCAGTGGTAGTAGTACATGTATAGTATAGGTATTTAATATCTTTTAAGGCAAATATTGTTGCTCTTTGCCCGAAGAAATTTTATGAAAGCCCAAGGTAGTTCTTTTTGCATCAGCATGTTGTTTTTCACTCCTTCATCATAAATATTAGCATAGGTATTGTTAAGATAATCAAAGAGAAATATTAGTTTAGTACACTTGGTGGTTTTTCTTTATTTACAGACATTTCTATGTTTTTACTCTTTAAGACGCACTAAAGATGTTACTGCTTTGTTTTTGTTTGTGCCACAGTATTTTAGTATTTTATTATGTATTTCCGAGATTTCCAACTATATTATTGTACTTTATGGACTTCTGTTCCGAACTGGGAATGACAGACGTCACTACTGGAATTCTGAATTCTTCTGAACAGTACAAATGTGCAAAGAGAAGTATTAAAGACAGGCAACCGTATAAATGCAAAGTAAAAAAGCTAAAAACATTGTATTACTATATAGGGGAAAGAGCTATATGCCTGTGTAAAACACAACGCTATAGAAGTGAAGGAAAGAAAAGAGCTTACTTAGCCAAAGCAAGCAATAATAGAAAAGAAGGAAATGTAAACGTGAAGCCAACTACCAGTACGAAGGTACACACGTAATGTTGTGAGAGTAGCAACAAATAACATGAGCAAACCAGAACACAGACAGAGCTGCTAGCTAAACTAACAAATTTCATTTTCTATTTGACATTTGTTATTTCTCATAAAGATTGCAAAGCAAAAACGATCACTCTAGTACTACTGCTAATACTACAGGAATGTACAATATAAAAAGCCCTTATAAAAACAGCAATTTATTTTTTCTTCTTCTTTCGTATTTTATTGCATTAGTATGTACTAAGTTTCTTTACAAATCGTACTGTGTATTTATTAATACTGTTGGCTCTTCCCGATGTGTAATTTCGCCATGTAAATAATAAATACCATTCGCTTCGTATACAGGCAGTCTGATGACATAAGTGAAGAACTAGTATAAAAAGTTCCAGAGTTGGTGCTTTGAATCTTGGACGCGGATAAAATGAGGGAACATGCATTCCTTGCATGTGTGTGTACTGCTATCTTATTTGCTACACTTGCTACAATCATATTCTGTTACAGGCAAAATAAACAACCTGACGCAACTAGACAAGTGGGGTTCCAACGAAAATTCTTTTTCTCAAGATATTTCGTCTATTTCTGTCGAAAATAAACTTTTACCAGTAGGAAATCATAGAAAATATTCATTTCCTTCCTCCATACCGTGCTAAATTCATAAATGCAATTTTTAGGCATCAATCAAATGCAGTTCCTTTACTCAAGAATATTCTTGTCGATTTTGTAATATTATTCCTGAACTGAAATTAATTTCTTTTAATAGAAATCTGTATGAGAAAGATATGTCTTGTGCAGAAACACGAGCCCAAAAGCCAAGAGTCATGTTTTGCATTTACTGCAAATGATTTTTGCATGCATTTTTCGGGGAAGTCAATAATGGAATGCTAAAAAATGCATGAAGGTGAATTAGTAGGCTATCTTTGTCGTAATTGCTTTGTTTTTCTTAGAAGAGGGGAAAACTAGAACAACATTGATTACAATCTGTCAAAATTCTAAGAGTGTCCTGTACGCAAGCAAGTTTTTGCACGAGTGAAGACTTTACCTGCAACAGATTGACACAATATTTTATTTATGAACGTATCTACTAACAAAATCTTTGTACATATAGCGACACATCCAGCATTCTTGATCGGCAAAACTTATTTCAGCTGCAGTGTCGTAGAAAAGTGCATAAATAAATAATCAGTGTACATGAAAGTGCCTACTTAATTGAGTTTAAGTGTTATGTGACAAATTGCAAATGATGTTCATTACATTAATGTCGCGTTTCTCCACATCTCTGGCACGTTGCAATTACTTACAATGTAGCAGTAGATGAATTCGCAAGAATTAATTCTGTAGTATAGTAAAGAATTCGCTGAATTCACAGATTAAATTATTACATTCATATTAAGTAGTAACCTAGAAATTCTCTGGGGATAGACTTTTGATTATTTTATGTATTTACTTTAATCCCTAACGTGTGAAATTAAACAGAAATTTTCCAGCTACGCAGTACACAGACTGTGCACTGCGTATATAGCTTGAAAATTTGTGTACTACACACTATCAATATTTACAACGTAATGGGAATTTGTTGGTTTTCATCGAAGTGATTACTTTTTATCGTTTTATTTGTAAATTTATATTACGTACACAAGTACAATTTATTTTAGTACATACTTTGACTAAAATAGAAAGAAGAATAATAAGCCTTCAGCCTTCTTTCTTTGTATTCTGTTGCATTAAAATATCAAAGTCAAAGTACCCATGTATTTTTAATGGTTTCTGGTAAGCTGAGAAAACATATAATTATTGTTGTAGTAAATGCAAACGTAAAATTAAATGCATAAAGCCACCATTCAACTTTCATTGTTTGTCTACGAGGTTTGGCTTGTCTTTCAAAGAAAGTAACACGTTGATGATATAAAATTACGAGAAGAACCGTCGGCAATTTCGTTCCAGTTCAAACCTAACACTGTTTGTAAATTACCTACGAAACCTTAACTGAAAATCGTTCAAAGGCACATCATGCAACCTGCGTAATCAGTTTTGTACACTAAACTTAGTTATAGCTCACATATAAAGTTCGGCAGTACCACCGGGTGACTGACATGAACATGACAGCTTAGAATGATGAGGGATTGACGTGCTTTCCAAATAATGGGAATTCTAGACACCTTGGTTTATATTATGGTGGCATTGGCATTTATGCTCCCAGTTCCAATCCCCGCCAACAGCTCCGGACTCTGATGACTACAACTAACTACTGCAAAACCCATAATATTGCAGCAGACCCACAGAACACCTAATGGATGTCTAATGGCCGGCAATTCATTTTCTAATAATAAACAAATGAGTTTTCGTGTGTGGTTTTCTTTACAGCTCTCGACACATGAAATGAACAAAACGGATCATTAAAGTTCCTCACCCACGCCATATATATCAGCTTTCTGAATTATATACCTCTATTTTTCATTTCCAACAGTGTATATAGTTGTATTTATTTACTACTTACTTTACTTTTACGTAGGTAGAACCTGGTGCAGCATTTTATGCCGCAGCTACAAGCTTGAGCTGTTTCACCAAAGTAAACAGACAACAAAAATGTAACAAGCTACCGTAATTAAAGTTGTTTGCGTTCTTATTCCAACATTCTACTCTTTTATACCGTACTAATAAGTACGAATGTAATCTACAATGTCAATCAAGTAATACACACTAAACGCAAATCAACATCAACATCAAAATCTACAATTGCAATTAAATAAAGCATGCAATAATAATACATCTGTACATGCAGTGTTTCTCTGTAGGTTTTTTCTATATAGAAACAAAAAATGCAAAAATACGGCATTAATATTTCCATTTGAGTCTTAATAGAAACCATTAACCAATTTATGGCAACAACTATTTGATTTCCAAGCACCTGAGCTTCATTTATTGCACTTACGGATGAATAAACTCCGCCGCTTGTTCATTGTGGTTATTTTAGTCTCAGAATTGTAAGGAAATACGGAATGAATGATTGGCTAATTTAATTCTGTAGATATTATCTACTTATCTAATCTAATATTATATAATACTAGACTTATCACTCACAAGTACTCACAAGTATAAGTTTACTCTATAGAATATACATGATATACATACATGAGGATCATGGAACTACATAATAAGTAGATCTCTTATTTATAGATTCTTTTCATGAGCTATTAATAAATAGGTACCATACAGTACATTCTATAATAATATCAGTTCATTTGGAGGAGAAACGTGAGATATTTATATTAGGATTGATTAAACCATCCCATCACACCACTTCATTGTTTTTATGCTCCTCTCGCTCCAGAATAAAGCACTTAAACAAAGACATTATGCGTTTTACAGTAAACATTGAATTAATGAAGTTCAAGCGTTACATAAAGTGATGTGTTGTCCTTGAGAATCATAGTTTCATATAGATAGCTTACTCAGTCAGAATGTTTAATATCGAAGCAATGAAATTTAATGGAATAATATACCTGTACCTATATATCCTGTAGAATTGTGCAACAAACGAGTGCACAATATGTTCAGAATTGAGACTTTCTCTAAATTTATTGTCGTACAGTGCACAATGAATCATAACTACAGTCTGAGAGCCCTGTGCCTTACGTCCTTACACCTACGCTTGGAATTTTAATGCACGAACTTATAAGAAATGATCCAAGAAAATAAAATTACGCGCAGTCTACTGCGAATTACAGACATAAGGCACTTTCAAATGCCCTGCACAGATAGAGAAAATTTATTTTGTGACATATAAATGTAATATTACAGGGGAAAATGCCAGTGCCATTGAATAAACAGGGGTGGGTAGTTTAGTTAGGTATTGGTGGGCGTCAAGAGCTTTGCAAGACATATTTGTTACATAAAGAAAGAAGCCTGAAGTCATTTGGAGAATACACAATTCCCTGCAGAGAAAGTATACCTATACACCAACACAACATAATAATGCCACTAAGAATGAATAATTCAACGTTGAAGAAACCATCGGAGATCCCAGACGGAAAGGCATCATATAAAATTAACCGTATCTACTCATATCTATGTTTAATATAAAGTGCTGCATGCAAATAGAAAATTTCTACCAATTGTCAGTTTATGAGTGTAGCTTTAGCTAAAAGTTGACATTGGTGGGCCTTGGCATTGGCCAACGACCTTTCTAGTATATAAGTGTGTAGGATTTTCCTAGAAACTCATTTGTAATATAAATTCTTCATTTATTTATTCTTTTTGTCCTACACCCACACCTACACTTTACAAACGGAAGGAAGGATACGGTGCAAATATTCCGGACATTATACAAACACAGTGTATACAGATATACGTCATGTGAAGATGTAAGTGAAATTCGGAGATTTACTTTCACTTTAGTATATAAATTAGTTTTATTCAGATGACATAAAGGGTGGGTCTATATACCTATACGCGTTATAATGCACTAAAACTTCATCCTCCAGCAATTTACATAAAGATTCACAAAAGCAAAGCTCTCCCTGATGCAATGCAAAAAGCGTAGTATAAAATTTTAACAAATACCACATTAAACGGTGAAAGTTGCTTTTGTACTTAGAAATTAATTAGCCTTTTCCAGAAAAATTCAACATTATAAATCTCAGGTCTTAATCTTGAGAAATTTCGTCAGACATTCATAAACTATTTTAACAGACAAACTACTGACGTTTTACAAATTAGAATAAAGATTATTAATGTTTGATTCTCACACTTGACAAATTTCAAGTTGAGAGAACGTGCTGAGCATCAAGGTTAAATTATGCAGTTAGTACTCGATTAGAAAACAACCTCAACTGCCAAAAAATACTACTAAAACGTAGTTAAATTAATCAAATCTTTTACTTGGCAGAAAATCGGTATTTAAACTGCAACACGTGTAGTAAAGTTAGATTTACTAATTAATTGCTTGCGGTATAATTTGCATCAAGCAAGCTAAACTTAACCCACATTAAACATAATGCACTGAAAGAACGCACGTGTCTGCAATCTACACATAGTTACTTACATTTACATTATACTTACACACAGTAGACGATATTAGGAAAGGAACGTAATGGATGTTGGAGTGGTGTCGGAAGAATGACGGGAAGTCTCGTCTGTAGCTCACGGAACATTCACGGAAGAAAGCGGAATCCAAAGTAAATGCGATTCGTGCATAGCACGTCTAGTTCAGAGAACAGTTGTTTGTTTGACATTTCCGCTAATCTGAACATTCGAGGAATATAACGCGAATTGGTTTGACACTTCGTCTCTATAAGGTTCTCCCCACTGTTAATAACACATACTAAATACTACATCATGTGTACTAGACTCAAAATCGTGTAGGGAATACAAATGTGTGTATAGGTACATTGTTCATACATAACACTCTATCAAAATGTACATGTGTAGCATAGTATCGCGAATTTCGTAGAAACCACGGAATTCCCCAAGAAAACATTTCCTTTCTCAAACACTTAAGATTGATGCGATTGTTGTATGATGTAATTCTCAATGTAATACCTATTTATGATACACGTGCGTTTTATAAGTCAAAAGCTACTAAAGCCAATGCAAATCGTGTTCTACTTTATTTTTTTCTGGCCCAAAGAGAGAGAAGGTTTTTTTTCTATTTTCTCTATGGGACGTAGCCTTCAATTGTGTTGTATAAATAAGTCAGACATATGTAAAATGCAAGCTGTAGTGTTCACAACTCAAAAAATGGAAGTACTACAAAGGAAACTTCTTACGTTTTGACTTCAGATCTTCAGATAATATGATTTTCCGCAAGGTACCCGTTTCCACATGTCTCGACATTAGAAAATATTCAATGCAGCACAAGCAATGCATTTTCCGATAAGTCATGCGAACAATAATCAATCAGAAATGTGCCGTACCTTACATTTTACATGAGAATCGTTCGGACACTTGATTTACTAGAAATTACCGATTAAGTCGTTACACGAGCATTTATAATGATTCCGCACGAATAGCTTCGAATGGAAGGTTAACAACCGTAAACTGAATTAGAGAAAGTGCATGTGTAGATGCTAAATAAGATAATGGAGTAATTAAGTAGAAAATCATCAAAGAAAGTCAGTAAAATGTTTATAATTCTTCTGGAGCTGAAGGAGGAACAAAGGGATTGTCTAAATACTGCCGAGTCTTTAGTCTTTGTGTACAAGCATTGTCTATGCACATGATTGTTAATGTAGCCACATGGCATGATGTTTCACATATAGTAATTTGACAGTAATTTGCAAGTACACAGTAGCAACAGCAACAGACCTAAAAAGAACGAATCGGATAGCATGATGAGTGACTTGACTACAATGATCTTACATGATCGCAGACATAGATAATGACATAAACAAAATAAGCTCTCGCCTGAATTACAATAACAATCCTTTGATATTCTAATCTTTTTGTAACTTCTACTGTTAAGTCTGGCTAATATTTCAAAGAGAGTATTGAACACAAAAGGAGGTTCTCCAATGTTTTTCACAAAGAGAAAATTTACTTTCAAACTGCTTCCTGTTCCAAGCTTGTTTAGTAAGAAGATACTCATGTAACTAGTTTACTTGTAATACAGATAGTGTAGTAGCATCACATCATAATAATGTAAAAGCTACCACTACTACTATTCGAACGAAGTAATAAATACTATACTAGAACATTCTATAGATGCTGGTACTGGTAACTCACTATCAGATTTTCACTGTTTTATCTCAGCAAACCCGTATTGTATGTAATTTGATACGCATTTACTGTGTATCAGTAGCCCTAACAGTTAACTTTTACTCTGCAGTCTGCATCGACATCATACGAAGAACAAACGCCGAACACCAACCATTCTCTTATGATGCAGCTGGAGATGCAATAAAGATATACCTACCTATATACATTGTAATGTAGTACAACTAGTACACTTGAGACGATCATCATAGACAGAGTGGGCTTCATACTTGGGAATCCATATTATTATTACAGTTTTCTAAGGCACACATTGCATTCAACATTAGAGATGACTGCATATTCATGAAAATACACAAACATATTATCTACTATAGTCTATATGAAATATACCTACCTTTCCGCAGATAATGACGCAGAAGCGCCCGTTTTGTAATGTAAATATTTATAAACACGATTTTGGATCATGGAGTCTACAGGGAACAAGCCTATAGATACAGCTACAATATGAGGTAGGTATAACTCTAATATTCAACTAGGTATAATTATAATCTTGAACAAGCTTAATATAGTAGAAAGAAAAGGAGTTGTAAAGAAAACAACTAAAAGTTATGAAGATAATTTAACGCGAGCTTTTATTAGACATTTTTAACAGACCGCTATAGGTACTTGTCTACTCATACGCAAAAGTAACCCGAAAAACCTTACTGCAATAATAATTTAAGCGCAATAGTGTAGTACCTATGGTGGGATGAGCTAAATAACACATACTACCTTATATAGACTGTTTCAAAAGCCTAGACTTGCACTTCATTGAAAATCTTGTACATATAGACTACGTAAGAAAAGTTGGTAAAAGGAAGCTAAAGTACATTCATAGCAAGAAGGGTTGAATATCCGGGATAAAAGAGGCTTGGGAAATGTAATATTAACTCACTCTCTCTGTTTTTAAAGTAATTGTAAATAGAAATAATATGCATCAAATATTTTATGCGAAAGTCATATTAATTTTAAGTTCATTATTCATTAATATCATTAATCATTAGTACCATGGTACAGATATAGGTATAGATGTTAGTTGCGAGAATAGTAATTTTAGAATTGTACAATTATATGGAAAGCTTTTTTCTCAACTGTAGCTTTCGTACAAACGAATATAATGTTGTAATGTATGAAACTTTGTTCAACGAAGATATAATATATGTACACAGTCCCCTTCCTTGTGTAACAAAAATATATATAAGGAATAGTTTGTAGTTATTATAATCACATTTTCAATATATCAGAGGCGAGTGACATTTTGCTACACTTGAATCATTTCATTTTACAACTAGTGAAGTAGGTAATTAACAATATAAACTTATTAGCTTATGTCGATCGCTTTCTCAAAACAACTTTTCTCCACTGCCAAGGGCCATTTAATTTTTTACAGATGGGGATGTTTTGTATGCTACATATCAGAAATATTTTATGCTCTACATGTTTAAGTAGTACAGTTTTACAAAATTCCTTATAGTATCCGACTTACAGTCGGGTGAAAAGTGACAAATAAAAATTGATTTTACTCACAAATCGAAACAATTATAGACACCAAATATGCTTCATTTCAGACGTAGAAGATCTTTCAAATTGCATGTATAGTGGTAGGTGATCAAATTTGGGAGAAAATGAAAAACAGGGGTAAAAATAGGTTTAATAATTTCGAATAAAGCACTTGTTCAAAACCTTTTTCCAACAAAAAAACTTACCTAAAGGTTGATAAAGGTATTCTGTATCAGATAGATAAATAAAAAACTGGAAAAGGTTTTGACACAAAGGTGAAATTAATGATTTTAACTAATTTCACACAAAAAAACTGAGACACACGTGAGACCAAATAATTCTCATCTTATCCTATCACTCATTATTTCCAAAGATATTTATTTTCCATATTTTTTATTTGAGACAAGTTCAAGTCCTGATTTTCGACAAGATTTCGCAATTGGTAGAATTAATTATTCAGCTAGAAATTACTTCATTGTAGCTTTAAAACTCATAAGTGAGAGATTGTATTTAAACTAAAGTATTTTGCAGTTTATTCTACTGTTTTTCCGCATTTTTCCATATTTCCTGGACAGGGCATGCTTATGTTGCTGGAAATACCAACCTTGATTCATTTACCTATTAGTAGGCGACTAATATCTTTCATCTTGTATAAATAAGCGTAATACCTACTTCACTTTGAGCACTTTATATTATAGAGTTGGTTTTACAAAGAGAGTGTATAAGGGACAGGCCTGCTGGAACTGAACATTAAAGGAGTCTATGGGGAACAAGGTGCTTATAGTTATGAAATTCAGATACTTTTACATTAAGCAATACTTTCTGCACTTAAATTCCTTATTGGCACAGACGAGACTACCCTGCAATGCAACAGCGGTTCCTGGTTTTGATATTCTTTTGCGGAACGTAATTACATTGTAGTTTTTTCGTCGATTTTTTCCCGTTTTCTCCGAGAAGACTTGTTATTATTAACAATAAAGATCAACACATTCAAGACTCAAGTTGATTGTTTTGAGAGTTTCTTTCGTCAGAGCGAATGTTAATATCGATAATGTCTTTATACTACTCTTCTACTTCATATAAGGAACACATGCAGGTAGTGTAGCATGCACCAGTATATTAATTATGTATTCCCTTCCTGTACTTTTCTTGAGTGCTTGAGGATATTGTAATGCAACAAATTCACTTGACAGCCTTACAAACACACTTGGGAAGAATCTAGCTAATAGTATTAGAAAATACCTTGCGTCATATCTTTCTCTTTTAGATATATAGACACTTCTTATTGCAGTAAAATAGCAAAGGTAAAATATCTTTGCTCCTTCCTTCCTTCCTGCTGCTTTCTCTTGCACTTACTAGTTTTATAAGTGAATGTACACAGAGATCTTTCGATACTATGTAAGGAAATTGCTACCACTACTACTAGAATGATGGAAAAGTAATTATAATGCTTTCACCATATTCTTTACTTAATTTACGCCCGTGTAGGTGTCAATTATAGAATATATGCATTGTTTGTATTCTTGAAAGTTGCAATGATGCAAGTTACATGCAAGATGAATATTGTAATATATACACTGCAACAGACTACAAATAGAAATTCCATTTATCATTAAATTTGTTATTGACATAGTGAGACCCAAACAAAGGTGTGCATTTCGTGTAAGTGTTGGTATGAATGCAAATGCAGACACAATACATTTGCAAGAATTTGCATACCTATATGTATTTCAAGTTCCGGGCAAATCAGACACAATATGAGTGGTTCGTGTAATTACAATGGAAATTATAATGAAATCATATAACAACTTCGTTGTTAATAAATAGATACACAGTTATGACATTACTATCTATTTATACCCACTTCTTCAAGTGTCAAATTTGCTTTTGAAAACTCACATTCCAGTTGTTCCATTAGAACTATAAATGGTTTTCAATTCAAAATAATCGTTTTGTGTTAAGTGAATGACATCTGTAGAGCAATTTCTCTGTTATATGGAAATAAATGCACAATACAGATATAATAGTACGATAATCTAGATGCACAAAAAATACTGTTATGTAAGATAGTTATACGAGACATTACATAACAGGTGTCACGTGTTTTTGCTAAATCCAGATTATTGCATCTCATATCCGTGTTCTTAACTTTCTTTGAAAGAAAACCAAACCCAATGCACAAACAATGATGAAAGTTGAAAGGTACGCTTTATTTTAATTTGACTACTGTTATGTAATATATAGCTTTTAGCTTACCATCTTACCAATTAAAATTATTCTGGAAGTGTAGTTTGTTAGGTTATATTGTGAAAGTGAATGTTCAAAAACGGTGTAATTTCAAAATTCGCTTACAAAACAAATCGTTTTTAAACAATCGCAATCCAATATCACATACTCAGCTATACATCCGATCAAAGGACCTAAACTGTAAAAGTAATTTTATGCCCCTTTATTGTAAGAGTTTAATGTTTTAAATATTTTATGTGATTTACATCCCTAAAAATATTCATCTTACAGTATGAATTTTTTTAATTGATTTCTCTCAGATATGAAATACAGTTGTAATGTGTTGCGTTGGATGGAATATAGCTCACTTAGGTACAGGCTTGACATTATTCACATTATGTATAGACATTTTTACCATGGTATAAATTTAGTTCGCTTGTTGACGAAAATACTGACACGAAGTCTCACGTAGACTCAACAGACAATCAATCCTGTGTTACAGAAAAACTACCGGCTTACCGTTTTACTTAATGCACGTGTGTAAAAAGGAATACATCACAATCTTATTCATCATCTTATAAAAAAATTGCAGTGTTTGTTAGTCATTTTATTTGGTATCCATCCAATAAGTAGGCAGTTAGTCTGGTTACATGCTTCATAAATATTATGTATGACACAACATCTGTAGAACACGTTTAAAAAATATAATCGTGGCCAGGCAGTTGTGGATGGTGGGAGAAACAGAATAAAACATGCAAAACGTGTGAAGGTAACATGGTAAAAACTGTTGGAAACTTTGTATAATTTTATTATTACTGTCTCAAGGTTTTCACTCGGATGGACCACTTGCTTTACATCAATGTGACGACTACTATACATACTAGAGCTGTCTCCATGTATAAAAAGAAGTATGTGTACTGTCTGTAGTAGTTTGCTTTTAGAATTAAAACGGTGCCTATCAAAAAGCACGTTCCTCACTTCAGCAACTTACCTACTTGACATTTAAATACGTTTCCGTCTTTCGTGAAAGATTAAACTCCAAGTGATAACTGGTTCGTTGAAAAATTCACGGAAATCTATTAACTTGGCTACTCTAAGCCTTACCATCTGCATTCGAGTTGAAAAATGCGGGAGACAAGATGACACTTGTTTTGGGCAACTCTTGAAAACATGTTTCATGAACACCATCCGTATAGGTATATGTATTTATAATTACATTACATATATGTGCCTTTAGTACCTATACTTGTCCTTTACATTTCATCAAAGACATTTCCTGTTATCTCCACAAGTAACGGAAAAACGATGGGGAGAATCCTGGAAATCATCAGGCACTTCGGCGAATAGCTTAGGAATAAATTTATCTATTTCCTGTAAGTACCCACGCTTTTAGAAAGCAATTTTGAATAAAAATAATATTACAGCTCAGTTTTCCATTTCCATTAAAGAATGTATGCGTAGCTATTTATTTACCAATTCAAAGTAGTATGTATATTTAAATTAACAACGGAAGAAGAAAGTTCCAGTTCCAGCTCAGACAGATTGAACTGTCATTGCAATGTGCTTTTTAGTAAAAAGTGAGAAAGTCAAGTTTCCAAGGATTATCCTGTGTCATGGTGTCTTGAGCATAAGATCTTTTTCCTTAAGATCTTTTCATATCTGAAACTGAAAGCTTGAAGTTTCTAGTAGCTAATGGTTAGGTACATCTATAATGAACTCTTTCTTCATTTTCTAACTTTGGCCACCATTATCTCCCAGAGAGAGAAAGTAACAGTCAATCTAATGTCAAATACATACAGCTCAGAAAACCTGGAGATAGTATAATAACTTGATTCATTTTCCTTATCAATTTACTGTATACACTACTTGGCAAGAGCAACTAACCTTCACATTCATTTCACTTGCCATTCGTTATGCAAATCCAAGTACCTGAATCTACATACATTCGCAGCAATTTAAGTGTCATTCATAACGTGTAGCATTAAATTACCGATAAAATGTTTATGTTAGTTTACGAAGGCCATTTCTACGCTTACGTTTCACTGCCAATGCGGCTCTGGCACAGCAGGGTAGTACTTTTTAATGACACTTTATGTAGTATTATGCTGTACATTTAAAACTTCTATCCAAATATCCTCATTAATATTCTACTACAGAATATTATAAATTATAATAGGCTCTTTCCGCTGTTGTTGTACGTATTTTTAAGTCAACTCGCTAGAACTTCACTAAAAAGTATCATGAAAGTTTATTTTTCCTTCAATCTCATTTAGCAGGCACTGGTTCCTTCTTTGCACATATTTACATATAATTACATGTATATGTACTTTACTTACTCATCCCTTTAACTTATTAAAGTAGAATAATAAACCGATCACCGCCGGCTGTAAATAATCAACGTATGCATATGTATGTACGTAATGATTAAAACAGTGAAAGTTAAGAATGCTTTGTTAGGTAATATATAAATATTTAATTTTCTTAATGTTTTTCAATTTTATTCACCTGAGTCTGGGTATTGGGTCAGCCACTCGTTGCTACTACAAAATGAAACATCGTCAAATGATTATTTCATCATTTCATTTTGAATTTTTAAGATTCCATGAGCTGATATTAATATCAGTAACATATAATTAAACTTCAAGTTTCAAAGGTCATGAAGGAGGTGACCGATTGATCCCATCTTCGAATTTAATCTCACACTGGACCTCAATAGTGCGTGTAGTAAAGAAATCATTATCTCAAAGTTATCGTACACACAGACGGACGGACTCAGAGACAGAGTGAAATCATACAAACAACTACATTGTTCAATAAGGCACGTACGTAAAATAAACTTGCTTTTGGCAGAGAGAAAATTTCGTCTGAACCCTTTTAAATATTTGAAAAGCAAACACATGGAAGATTTACTTTGGCTAATTACGCTTTATACTGATACTTTGTGCCTTGTGCATGCAAATAAGTACATAAAAAATTAATACTATTATCTGTAGATAGGATCAAATACTAATACTACGTACCTACTTAAAATTCTACGTGTACCTATATATACATCAACTAGATAAAGAGAAAGTAAGATCAAAGGAAATATTTAGTTTTAATAGGCACACAAGGCCCCACCAATAATGATCAGACTGCAGAAACACAAATTGATACTTTTCAGTAGGAAAAAAATGTTCAAAGAGGAAAATAAGTACTTACAATAGATTAACAATCTCGTTAACCTCATTTATCTACAGCATATACCTAGTACTTATGTATTGAATTATTTCCTACTTTTTTATGTAACATTCCGTAATGATTCTTTAGAATCCGTTGTGTGTACAAAACCTGCCTAATGAAAAAGTTTATTTTTAAGCCTACGCAGAAGTACGTACTTACAGTAAAACCATACACACGGTATATTGACACACAATACACGCAATAATGATTAAAAAGACAGAGCTACATGCTAACTTTGCTATTGCAACCAATTCTACCTGAACAGTAAGCAATTTCTTTTAAAATCATCAACAACAAACAAACTCTTCCCACGAGTTTCTCTTTGAGAAAGGGAGAAACTAGACGGAAAAGTTTAGAACGAATCTTAATCTTAATGTTCAATTAATCTATATAAAACGCCTCACTACTATACGCCTACAATCATTGACTAGCCAGATATATCTGAGTCTTCGAAATTGAATATTGGTTTTTACAGTTGAAAAGGTTTAAAATTAGTTTACTTAGACAGTGTAGTAGGGAGTATGGCTAAAGACTAATTTTAACCACAGTTTGGAAGTTTTGTTTGTTAACCTTAGTTGTATTGCCAGGAATCTTATCACAATATGATCTACTCTGTTGACTTTCTCCTGTCTAGTTTTAGTTTGATTAAAAGCAATCGTAAAATGAAATATTACACCGATGGGGAGCCAGTAAAGCATAACATTTGTCAATACTTCTGTTTGCAATTACTCCCTTACTCAAAAGCCAAGCCGACTAAGTCATTATTAATTCATATGTATACCGTGTGTGTTTTAGGAGACTATGGTAGTTTTAGAGGTGTGCGAGTGCTGTGTACTTGAGCTGCAAGGGTAAATAATTAAAAGAGATATTTAAACCCAATGTATACTTAAGGTGGAAGTATAAAAGTCGAAAGTGTTGCAAATTAAATTGAAACGAGTTTTGTTGATGGTACATTTTATCGATTTGCTCTTGCTAGTAGTTTTAGCAGTATATTGTCCACTTCATAAAGTAAACTCAGTTTATTATTAGGCTTTAAATAATGCAGAGCCTCAAAATGCGTGGAGATGTCTATTCCATTTATACATGATATACCATTTGATTGTGCAGAGAATAAGAGCATCGTAGACTTGTTTGTCACTGCGTGTAGAAGTAAAAGTCGAACGTATAGTATAGGCAGAGTGTAAAAACATGAGCTATCGGATACTTATCAAAAATTCATACCATATCTTACTTGTAGTAATATGAGACATAAAAGATATCCGTTTTACGTTGCTTTAGTCAACAAACATTTCTTCTCCATTCTATTATTATTATTATGCTCTTCTCTCTCTCCTAAGTTGTAAAGGAAAGGGAGTAAGTGCTGGCACATTTGTGGAGTCACGTAGTGACGATTAAAAATCCTCCATGAGACAAAGACAATAATAGACATCTTCAAAAACAACAGAAATCAATATCATACTATTTATATCAAAAGCTGACAAATTCATGTGGTAATATACACTGTGTTTCAAAAACTAGGTTACCTATATCAAACCTAATTGAGATTTACTCGTATGGAAGGAATACAAAAATTATTCATGAAAGACTCTCTTAGGTGTACAGAAATTCTTCAGTTTGACCTCATTTGTGATTCTCAAAAGCAAAAACATTGAAGTTATGTAATTACTACCTATGTTAGATTTTTGAACAAATGTGTGGTCAAGTTCTACTGGAGTTGAGTATTCTTCGTTAGTTGTTAGTGTCTTCTCATTGTCAAAAAATGCAACGTGAATTTTTATCTTCAGAGAGCATCACGAAAATCAACAGACATTTTAGAGGTATTTTTTAGTCTAACCTTCTTGCTTCTATAAATACCTAATAAAATATTTTTCTTTAGTACCTGCCACTTATATGACCTTCGTACAAAGAACAGAATACAATTTCTTAACTAATAATAATAAATAAATGAATTATACACACTAAAACGGTACAGTTTACATAGCAAGCTGTTGTAGTAATTTTTGGCATTAGAATTTGTGTTTCGTCTTAATAATATTAGCACATAATTCTGTAATGATATTTGCCTGGATTCTATTTATGCTGATTATTGCGTGTTACTTTTCACATAATTTTAATTCGTTTTGGACTACAGTCCATAGCTCAGTGGTTGCGCTCTGCGTAGGAGGATTTTTATTCCTTTTGGGCGAAATTATGCATTGGTTGCATGTGCCCGTGCTTGCACCGAGAAGAAACCAACCCGCTGATCCACCTGCTGTGTACCATATTAATTTTGTCTTGGAGGAAAATCTCAGAAGAAGAAGATCCTGGGGAGGAACATGAATTTACTAATACTCAAAATGATTTATTCTATAAGCTGAATATAATATGTGAATTGTGTACTAATTTTAAATTTTAACTTTGACATGATTTGTACAGATTGCAAACAAAAATATCTATAGATTAAAGAATTTTGCTCAGAAAACCGTACTACGTAATGATTCTGTCTTTTTCCTTTGTTAACAATTTATTCGTCATTACTATTGAAAAGTCAAATATCAATCATAGCTTAGGGATTACAGGCTTCTTTAAAGTAATATGGTTAGTAATGGCAATAAGGCAGGGTAGGTACAGTTAGTTCGGTAATAATTTATTCATTTAGGTATACTACCTACTGTATGTGATTTTATTTTTTCCGTTTATATTCGTTAATGTGTAAGCTAAAAATTTCATATCATAACATAATGTTACATTATATGGGACTTATGTGATCGACGATAACGAATAAGCATCGTATCAGCACGGTCGTGGTATCAGTAATGCCGTACTTTTGAGAGTTACGTTATTGCGAGCTCTACTGGAATGAGATGTTCTTCCTAGGCTCGGTGATAAACCGGCAGTTCGGAGCAAAGATGAAGATAGCGTTCAGAGTGGGCAGAAAATCGGAGGGGAGGATCATGCCATGAATCCACAAAAAATTCCTCTTTGGTAAAATACCTCTATAACGCTTTACTTACCGTTTTCTGCCATAGTAACATTTCGAAAATTATCTACCAATTAAAATTACATCATGAAACATCGTTTTTCATAGTCATGGAATTATTATTATTGTGGGCTTGTGAGCAGAATCGAAATAAATCAATTTTCGGCAATTCAATTTTCTCCATTTTGTCTGATTGCGAATTATCTCAGATTTGTGAAATATTGCATCTTACGTCAATAGTAATTGGATTTCAATTGGAATTTGAACGGAAAACAGTTGAACAGTTTTATTAATTTTTGAAGATTAAAGGCAGCGCAGCATCAGGTGAAAAGGAATTGACTTCTGGACTTCCGGTATGGCTGCACCGCGTAAAGGGAAAGGTCGATACCGTCAAGAGGTGGATGGTGACGGTAAAAATGTTACTATACAGCCTGATGTCAAGATTTCAGGGTATGGACGTCAGGTGGAAGAAGTTGACCCGATGGTGACTGAAGATACATTTTGTGTACTTACCAAGAAGTTTGGAAAAAACTACGTGTTTCGGTTTTCATGTGAGAGTTCGTTGTATCTCTTCTCTCCTGCAAATCCACTGAGGAAACTATCCGTGTATGTTGTTACACACCGTTTCTTTGATATAGTCATCATTTCCACTATTCTTGCAAATTGTGTTACTCTTGCGATGAACACCAATGAAATTGATGCCAAAGGAAACAAGATTCGACCAGCTTATGATCCAGAAACCGATAAGATCGAGTATATCTTTCTGATCGTATACATTTTCGAAATGCTGTTCAAAATAATCGCAAAAGGATTCGTGCTACATAAATATTCCTATTTGAGAAGCTTTTGGAACATTTTAGACTTCATCGTAATCAGCACAGGGATCCAAGGTGTCTTCGTGATGGTTGCATCTTCAGATGCCGGTGAATCAGATAGTGGGTTTGAAGCTCTTAAGACAATTCGGGTTCTTCGAGCAATCAAAACAGTTTCAATTTTACCCGGTTTAAGATTTATCGTAAATGTACTGATTAACTCCGCGGTTCAGTTGCTGGAAGTCATGACTCTTACTTTGTTCTGCTTGATGATCTTTGCTCTGTTTGCGCTGGAAGGTAAATTTAATTAATTAGATTTAATTAGCATACAAATGCATTTAGATTTAGGTAACCAAGTTTCAACTAAATGAATTTCTATACATAATTTTTCACCCATTGTTATTTTTATCCGTAGTGTATATGGGAAAACTTCGTCAGAAGTGTGTCCTTATAAAAGGAGGTGTTGCTGATCCCAATGAGCGCCCCATTCAATTCGAGCCAGAAGGTGTTCGCGATTATCTTTGGTATTTGTGGGTCAACGATGAGAAAAATTGGAAACAACGGGATCCTTCTTATCCTATGGATGAACCAATGCCATGCGGCAACGATACGCATATGAGAACTTGTCCTGAAGGTTACGTTTGTCTTGGTGGGATCGGTCCTAATCCGGACAATGGGTGGACAAGTTTTGACAGCTTTTTTCGTTCCATGTTGACAACATTCCAGCTATTAACTCTGGATTTCATGGAGCGACCTATGGAACTAGTAGGCTCCATTTTCCTTCGACAGTTGAAATTTTTTCGAAAAACTAAGAGTACATTATGATAGAACATTTCATTAGCTTGAAAAATAGTAATCGGATTTTCGATTCTACTTTCCAGATACTTTCTACTTCGGGTCCAGGGAGTCTTATATTCCTTTTTATGGTCATTTTTCTGGGAGCCTTCTATCTGTTGAATTTGATGGTGGCGGTAGTAACAATGAGTTACGAGAACGAAGCAATAAATGTTGCCTTAAAAGGAACTCTAACAAAGCAGCAAAAGCTAAATCTACACAGGACAGCTTCTAATTTCAGTTTTGATGACCCGACCAGATTAAATCCAATTGCATTAACGCATTTTAGGAAAAAAACCGAATCTGAAAAGGAATTGTTGTTGAAAAAAAGAAAGAAATCTTCAATTGATCCAGTTGACCAACCGGAATTTAAAAGAAGTGCGACCGACGGAGGAAGACCCAAAAGTTTGGGAGATGCTATTTTGGGAATTTTGGGTAGAAGATATACAATGGAGACGGAGTTAGCAAGATTTGATATGAATGCACCCCATCCTGACGCAGTTGTGATTGCAGATGACGAAATTGATGTCGCACCAAAACCTCGTGCGAAATCTACTGGACCGGTCAAACCAAAAGAGAATGTCGTCATACAAATGGCCCCTTCACAGCCAGGACCCTCAAAAGAAACTCCGCGTAATGTTACTTTCAATGCTACAAGTAAGGGTGGAGAAGTAACGGATGTGGATGAAATGACCGATGGCGATGATGACCTATCTGGGTTTGAAGATACAGACGACGAGGCTGTATTATTTCCGGAGATTTACACTAAAAAATGGAGTAGAGCCAGACGGCTGAAACGATTGGCATTGAAACTCAGAGCGACATTGAACCCGATTGTTAATCATAGTATGTTTGACGGCTTCATCACTGTGTGCATCATCTGTAATACAATGCTACTGGCTGTGGAGCATCATGGACAACCGGAGGCAATGAAAAGTGTCCTGGAGAAAGGAAACAATTTTTTCATGGCAATATTCACAGCGGAATGTGTAATAAAACTTCTGGCTCTTCAAAAAGATTATTTTGCTTCAGGTATACCGAATCTCGGGGATTTAACTAAATACGCAATAATATTATGATTTTTAACTTGTAATACTTAATTGTTAATTTTTCTTAATAGGATGGAATATATTTGATATCTTTATCGTCTGTATCAGTTATTTAGATGTCATACTGGAAGCATTTTCAAATATAAGCTTAATTCGTGGAATGAGATTGGTAAATTATGAATTTTTAAGCTTGTTTCTGTTCTAAAAGTTTCTTGAAGAAAATATGTAAATTCTAAACTCAAATTCATTTACTTATTTGCAGCTGAGAGTGTTTAAGTTGGCTCAAAGCTGGCTTACGATGAAAGTTTTGTTGAATATAATTTTTTCAACCTTTGGAGAACTGGGAAACCTAACTCTGGTATTTCTCATTATTATCTACATATTTGCGGTGTTAGGGATGCATGTTGTTGGATCAGAATTTTCGGCGAAAAACTTCGGTGCCCTTGATGATACAAGCAAGTTTCCTAGGTTTGTATTTCTTGCATTTGTATTTGTGACTATTTCTGCTTTACTTGACTCGAATTAACGTTAACTTATTTTCAACTCGTGAATCGTGGATTATTATGCAGGTGGAATTGGTCAAATTTTTGGTTTTCGTTCGTATTGGTCTTCCGAATTATTTGTGGAGAGTGGATAGAACCGCTATTAGAATGCTTAGAAGCACACCGAGTCGAAAACACAGAGGTGAACAAACAATTTTCATGTAAACTACCTAAACCATTATTAGATTAGAATCAAATTATTTCAATATGTTTTAATATGAGATTTTTTTTTGACAGTACAAATGCTTTTTCATTTACTTCCTAACTTCGATTGTGGGGAATTTGGTGGTTCTTAATCTCTTCCTCGCCTTGCTTCTTAACAGTTTTAACACGGAAGAGTTGACTGCCCAACGTGAAGTAAGCATCTTGCACTTTAATGATTAATTTTCTGTATTTTATTAAAATTATCTAGTTTCAGAAATTTTGTAAATAAATTAGTATTTTATTATGTAATCATCTCATTCAATTCTCTTCGTAGAAAGAACTAGAGGCATCTGGAAAGTCAGATAATTTGAAAAAGATCGTTGGAATGCTTATGCTGAAGAAAGATAAAAAGGGAACGGATAAAACAGAACATCCATCGTCCGTTGGTGTCGCCGTAATACCATAAAATAAATTTTTATTCGAACATTTGTCATAAAAAGTAATTAATATATCCATGTTCATTTTTCGTGTTTAATAATACATATAATATACTAAAATGGCTACAGAAAGCAGCATCCGTTGCAACACAAGAAGGAGCTCCAGAATCTATAGCTCGAATTAGATTCAAAATGATTGCCAAAAAAGTTATTATGAAAAACAGAAAAGAAATTGCTGAAAAGGCAATTGAAAAATCAGAAATGAAGCTTTTACATCCGACTGCTCCAGGAGGGGGTAAACGAAAAAGCTCGTTTGGTCTTATTCATGACGTAAGTTTCTTTACTTATCTAGGGATATTCGGATTTTAAGTGTTCTTGTTTGCTAATCTTTGATTTTCCACCACAATTTTTTGTGATGAACAGAATGCAGACAGTTCATCAGAAGGTAGTGAGGCTAAAGTGGCTGGAGATTGCATACCGCGTAAATATCTGGAATGTCATTCGTGTTTATGTAACAAAATTCGGGGACTTGACTGGACAAGATGGGATAAAATGCGATCTTATGCTGTGAAGATTGTTAACCATCCCGTTTTTGAATGGGGAATATTAGCTATGATATTTGCTTCAAGCATCACCCTTTGTTTTGAAGATATTTATCTAGACTCCAATCCAAAATTGAAAGAAGTTCTCTTTATTATGAACTATTGCTTTACGGCTGTATTTGTCATTGAAATGATTCTCAAATGGTTTTCTCTTGGACTCTGGGGTTATTTTACAAATGCGTGGACAATTCTCGATGCCTTCATTGTTGTCGTAAGTTTTAGTTTATTTTCAATTCCAATATTATTAAAATTACGATTTATTATGGTTATTACTTATTAATAAAAGTACAAGATCATGTTTCATGTTAAACGAATTCATGTTACGCATTGATATTCTTAATAGGTCAGTCTTGTCACTTTATATTTTGACATTGAAGTACGTATTGAAAACTCTACTGTAAAGCGTCAAAAAGGAAAGAATCTGCAAAATCTGCATGCATTGAAAGCTTTAAGAACTCTCCGTGCTTTAAGACCTCTAAGAGCTATTTCAAGATGGCAAGGGATGAAAGTATTGTAGCATTAACATTTTACCTTCTATATGTAAATTACATAATTACTAATACTAATAATAATTATTTCTTTTCTTTTAGATTGTTGTCAATGCTTTGATGTACGCTATTCCAGCTATTTTCAATGTGCTTCTTGTTTGTCTTCTTTTCTGGCTTATCTTTGCAATCATGGGAGTACAGTTTTTTAAAGGAAAATTTTACAAATGCGTTGACAGCAAAGGAAGTGTAGTTGATTCAACGGTACTAAATACTATTACTTATCTATATTTTTACCTGTTCATTTTGTTTCAGACTCCTCAGTATTTATAACACAATTTTCAAATTATAGTTAGCTGCAACAAAGCAACAATGCTGTGCCAAGGCAGATAGTATGAAGTATTCTTGGATTAACAGCAGCCCCAATTTTGACAACGTTGCAGAAGCTTATCTTGCCCTGCTCCAAATTGTAAAACTTGTCTACGTACTTTTATACTCCCTATTACACAATCTTCAATCAGTTAAAATTTATAAGTTTTTTCTGACTTTTTCATTCATAGGCTACCTTTGAAGGGTGGATGGAACAAATGGAATTTGCCACAGATTCAACCGATATAGATGCACAGCCAGAGCGATACACTTCAGCTGAATATTACATTTTTTTCATTGTTTTCATCCTCTTTGGTGGTTTTTTTACTCTTAACCTCTTTATTGGAGTAATTATTGATAATTTCAATATGCTCAAGAAAAAGGTTCGTCTTTCTCAATAATTTTGTTCTTTAAGCTTTTTAATTTCAAGGTCATTGCACACAGAATACATTTAGAAAGCTGCAGGATTCTGTAATTCCCTTTTAAAGTAAACTATTTTAATGAAACTGAATTAAGTCTTCAAAATTCATTTTAGTATGAAGGGAGCTTACTGGATGTATTTCTAACTCCCAGTCAACGTCATTACTACGCAACAATGCAGAAATTAGGTCGGAAGAAGCCACATCGAGTAATTAAACGACCGTCATGTAGCATGATTACTCCGTTTTATGACATGGCCATGTCGAGAAGGTATATTTTGTTCACGCATTCCATTTTACAATTTAAAAAACAGATTTTTGTATTTTTGTTAACCGGAAATGTGTGTTTAGGTTGGAAATCTTGGTTTTTTCCATGATCTTCCTGAATATGATTGTAATGGGATTTGAATATTACGGTCAAGATCAATTCACTATTGATATACTTGCAGGCATAAACTCATTTTTCACAACTGTCTACGGGATCGGTAATTAAACTTATAATAAGCTTATAATTATCATATCGGATATGTGCAGAAAAGAAGTTACCTCAATCGCTTTCTTTGTCAGTTACAACATTTAACAATATAAACTTTTCTACACAGAGGCTGTTATAAAGATAGTTGGGCTGCGACAATATTATTTCACTGTGCCATGGAATATTTTCGACTTTGTCCTGGTGGTAGCGTCCATTGTAGACTTATTGGTTGGAGATCTCGTTGTAAACTTTCCTATTCCACCCACAATGCTCAGAGTGGTTCGTATCGTTCGCATTGGCCGAGTGTTACGTCTCATAAAGGTAAAGGAAACCTCCGAAACCAAATCCACACTAAAGAAAATTAATCTCGCTAATAGAAGATGAAAATTGCTGACAATTTTTTTATTTTCTTTTGTAGTCTGCAAAAGGCATTCGGAAACTCTTATATGCTCTGGTTGTTTCACTACCTGCTCTTTTCAACATTGGAGCTCTGCTTGCCTTGATAACTTTTATTTACGCAATATTGGGAATGGCTTTATTTCTCGATGCGCCATTTAATGAAGCTGTGGACCAAATGCTTAACTTTCGAACATTTATGAATTCTGGATTCATGCTTATAAGGTTAAGTTTTTTACGTTCACACTTAATTATTCATAAATCTCAAACTAAATGCATAATCACACTTTATAATTATTTACTGTGAAAATTACTGTCGCAGACTAATGACATCCGCTGGATGGAACGACGTGTTAAGGGGGTTAACATACATTACTCCAGTTTGTGGTGACTACCGGTCAATGGAATGTGGTCTTGACGGCGAGCCTGAGTGCCCTAATTACGCGTTGGCCGTGGCCTATTTAGTGACTTACATCATAATCAGCTTCAAAATTGTGATTAACATGTACATAGCAATTATTCTGGAAAATTTTGATGAAGCTAACAAAGAAGAAGAAATTGGAATCATCGAAGATGATTTGGACATGTTTTATGTTCATTGGTCCAGGTAAAACTACTCGATAACATTTTTCCATGTTAATAAGTGGAATGATTGTGTGAATACAAATTATGCATTCAATTTTGTATTATAATTGCATAGATACGATCCGCAGGCTACACAATTTATCGGTTTCGAACAACTATCCGAATTCCTTTCAAATTTAGATCCTCCTCTTGGGTTACCTAAACCTAACATTGTGGCAATTGTTGCCTTTAATTTACCTATCTGCAGAGGAAATAAAATTCATTGTCTGGATGTTCTTCATGCGTTGGTGAAACACGTTCTTGGCCAAATAGACGACAGTGCAGACTTTCGCAAGGTAAAATTTAATTGGCTAGAAACATAATTTTTGTAGGTAGATCTTTGTTTCTTTGGTCTTTGGTAGGGTACGTTTATACTGAATATGTGTTTTTGTATATAAAAATGTTTTATTTTGAAATAGTTGCAAGAACAAATGGAAAAAAAGTTTCAGAAACAGTTTCCTACTCGGAAACTCTTGGATATCATCTGCTCTACAAGAATCTGGAAGATTCAACAAAATGCTGCTATAATTATTCAAAGAGCATGGAGAGCTTATTATAAAAGAACTCATCAACCTCCGCCAAGCCCCAGTTTAAAATCTAGTAAGAGCGCAACTAACATTAAAAGTAAATAATATGGTTTTTGATTTCCACAAAGATTGTAAACCATGAATATTGCAAGCTAAATGTATTTTACTATATCATATAATATCAATGTGTAGTTATTGTAGTGTAATTTTGTAGTAATACAGTAT